>VYZV01012582.1:328213-345833 GCA_013401275.1 Pandion haliaetus | reverse complement strand
GGCTCTGACATTGCGGCGTGTCTGACATTTTGGCGCGGGGAATTTTCCAGCAGCTTCTTAAAGGGGCCATCTCTGCAGCCCCCCTCCCCTGCCACCAAAGAAAACCGTGCCACACAAACCCATAACAGAAGCCTTTTCCTTTTCTTATCAGTGTAAGCTCAACAAAGCACTAAAGATGATCCCTGCAGTCAGGCATATGCTGAAATCTCCTTCAAGGCAATAAATATGAGGCACGGGCTTAAAACTGTGGTTTCTAAGGCCTTTACCTGGTAGTGTGTCTGAATAGCTTTTTTTTTTTTTCTTTTCCCCCTAGCCAGGATTATGGTATACAAAATAATAAACTGCTTTAATAACTTTCTAACAATATTCACAGGAGAGCCTCTATCTCCCAATTACTTTAATGAGTGCAAAAGCCTGCCCCACCTCTGTGGCAGTAATTAATGCTGTTGCCATTCCCTCCCCCTCACTCCTGCAGGCTCTCTGTGGAGATACGTCCGTGCCAGTATGTCCCTCTCTGGGTATATGCCTCCTCTCTGTGACCCGAAGGATGGGCATCTCTTGATGGATGGAGGCTATATCAACAACCTTCCAGGTAGGTGCATGGATCAGTTGGGGAAGAAGTTACCGAGAAAACAGCCCATCAAACAGTCTGCAAAACTTGATCCTCCTTTTTTTATTTTTATTTTTTTTTCCTCTCCCAAAAAAGGAAACAAGGAGAAAGACTGCAGACACCTTTAATCTCATGATGGTTACCAGGAGTCATTGTTCTCAGTTTCCTAGGTGTTTGCTTTATCACGGCTTTATTAAGACTACTTTTTGTTAGGAAGTTTTTCCTAATAGACTTATTCTGAACATATAATTCCAAGCTAATTTTGGATTTATTTTAGTGCTCACTGAAATGAGAAAGCAGAAATTAAACTGCAAACATATAGTCTTTGAGCTTCTTTTCAAAAAGTATTAGTTGAATATGAAATAATTTTGAGAAAGCAACAGCATTAATTCTTCATTGTTCACACTGGTGTCACCCAGAGCCCAGAGGGTTCAGCTGACAGGCTTTGGTGTCTTGGTTAGCTGCTAGCACGTGGCAGAGGTGGAATCATGTGGTGTTCAAAAAAGTGATGTGGAGTTTGGGGTGTTCTGAGGACTGAACCCAGAAGGGCCCAAGGCATGTGTGTGTTTGGGATGGGTTTTGTGTCAGCGTTGTCATTGTAGTCAGAAGGCATTGGAAGGTGGGTGGCTCAGGAGGGTGGCCAAGATAGAAGAGAGATGCGTGGTGTTATGGCAGTTTGTGACTGTAATTGCATACAAATAAAGAGGAAGGAATCTAAGTTAGAGACTCCACATCTGAGCAACCGAAGTAATTTACGTGTTTCAGACAAACCCAGACTATATTTTTGCATCAGGGCTGTATTTGCCTAAAAACCAGAAATGGAAATAACACAAAATAAACCCCCAAAATCTGCATCTGATGTTCTCTGTTTGTGTCTGTAAGCAAAAGTATGAATTGCAAACCAGAGCACCTTTTCCACCTGCACATAAGTGTCTAAATTAAGCATCTAAATTGTCTCTTCAAAGCTATGGTTTTCCTATGCATAGCTATTCTGGAAACTGCAACTATCTTGGACTGTGGGGTTGTGCAAGAAATATAAATTCATTCTGTGAGGTACTTGTTCTTCTCTTCCCTCCGTTGGCACTTCCCTAAATCCTCATCTATATCCAAAGGCTGCAGCTAGTCCTTTTACTGACCTTGAAGTAGGAAATGTTGCCTCCTTTCTTTCCCGCTTCCAAATATGAATCTTTATCTTGGATCCCAAAGCTTTTCTTAGACTGAAATCTTCCCAGTCTTGTTCCTGTGCTGCTCCTTTCCTTTATTACCTTGTATCTGCAGGGTTGACCCCTGCACTGCTGACTCTCCTCTTTAAGGATCTCTCTACAGGTCCCCCAGATCTTTTGCTCTCATGAGAACTGCTGCATGAGGTAGAATTAATGTGGGTTTAACATGCTCTTTCATATTATACCTAATGTGGTGTAATTATGGACTTGAGTTGTGTGTGTTCCACCTCCTCTCCCCTGCTCCCTGCCATACGGTTTTGCTGCTGCCTTCATATCGCTTCTGGTGACAGCGTGGCGTCAGAAAGAGTCAGGTCATCCCACCGATCTGGGGCAAAACATACCCCATAAGTGATGTTTACCAGCAGTTCAGCAATGGGAACTCACCCTGAGGTTACGCAGGGGCTCGGTCAGTGCACACTGGGATCTCTTCGTTAAAACGGAGCAGGTACGGTAGGAGCCTCCCTGAGGGGAGAGTGGTCTCTCGGCAGAGTTGCTGCAACTGCTTATACCTGAGGCTGTTCAGACACACTCATGGTAGGTACATACTCCCTAGTGGTATGTACGTAAGCTTTAGCTTAGGGTTTGCAGTACTGGTACTGATACAACCTCCTTTCCTACTAGCTGATGTTGCGAGGTCCATGGGTGCCAAGGTGGTGATCGCAATCGATGTGGGGAGCCGGGATGAGACAGACCTCACCAACTATGGCGACTGCTTGTCTGGCTGGTGGCTGCTCTGGAAGAGGTGGAATCCACTGGCTGAGAAAGTCAAGGTATTGTAGACTTATATTAAAATGGCAGCTGTTTTTATGTACAGAGCAGTAAGATTCCCCGTGTTCATTCAGGGAGCAAGCCTGGTGACAGACCATCATCTTTCTTGGGTTTGAGCTTTTACTCATGGACGAAGACAGCTGCACAGTGCCCTGACACCAAAGGAAAGGCAGTGACATGGGAGAGGGTAGAGCCTTAGTCTGGGAAGGGGGTTGTAGAACTGTTAGAGCAAAGAAACATTTTCTTAGATGTGTATTAAGTTTTGATAAAGTCAGAATTTATGAATTTTACATATAAAAGTAGGAACTTTGTCCAATTCAGTGTTTCTATCCTATATGTCTCTGAACTGTTGATTTAGGGAGATTTTAGCATTAGGCAGTAATTAACATTACTACTACTGACAAACGCGGGGCTGTAGAGCACAATTTTTTTTTTTTTTTTCTCTTGTTGTGTGCAGTCAGGCCAACTCTGTTACTTATTCTTCTGTATTTTCTAAATTATCTGGCTCTGCATCTGTCCCCCAAGTGAATGTTGCTTTTTCTTCTTCCCTCCCAGCTACAATTAGTGAATGCTGTTTTTTCTTCTTCCCTCCCAGCTACAATTAACACACTCCCCTGTTGGAATTGGAAGCAAAAAACTTGTTTGTGCTTCCCAAAGTTGGGGAAAATACTACAAACTGTGGGTACTGCTCTGTAATCTAAAGTTTTTCTCCGTGATAACTCCCTTCCCTGAAAAGGTCTGGTCTCTCTGAGAAGTGGCCTTTTGGAGTTGGGGCAGCTGTGGAATGCCTTAGCAGAGGTGACCATGCTGCTCCCAGCCTGTAGGAGGAGTGTTTGGTAGGGGAAAATGGAAGACCCTTACAAACATCACTGATTTCTGCCTTGAAGGATCACTGTGCCCCTCTCACCTCAGCACAGATTTCTCTCTTGAGGTACCACTATATCCCGGAATGAAAGACTCATTTCAACGTTGAACTGCAGAAATATGTTGGAAGGCAATTCCCTTTCTGCTGTTGATTATGGAGACTCCTTGGCTAGCTGTCCACACTGCCTGTGAAACAGATAGAGGTGCTGATGTGTGAAGGCTTCAGCAGGCTTCTGTGCACTCTTGGGGGAAAAAAAAAAAAAAAATTGATAACTTGCTTTTTCTCCATTTTGAATACACAACATATTCTGAAATTAAATTTCTGAACTAATCATGATTGGTGTGTCTGGCCTGCTGGGCAGGTGCTGAATATGGCAGAGATCCAGACGCGGCTTGCATACGTGTGCTGTGTGCGGCAGCTGGAGATGGTGAAGAACAGTGATTACTGCGAGTATATCCGGCCACCCATTGACCGATACGGTACCCTGGACTTCGGGAAATTTGATGAAATCTGTGTAAGTGCATCCTGGGGAAAGCAGTTCCCCTGTATTGTTATTCCACAGAAATCTTCTGGTTTGTGGTGCTAATTAGTGCCCAAGATGTTAGAGACTAAGAGAAGTCAGCTGGCACAGAGTGAATAATTGATGCTAAATAATGCTGTGGAATGATATCATGGCTGTGAGATTTGAATTAACAGCAGAAATTGAGTTAGTAATCTTGATTATATAATGACCTGTGAACGGATCAGTTGCCTCACTCTGTTTCATGACAATTCTTGCTCAGCTCCTTGGTAAAAACTCTTGGGTGTCTGAGCTGCTTTGGGCAGTTGGGGTTTGTCAAATAGTGACATTTCTCTTCCTTCATTATGTAGCTTGTTGTCGCATGAAAGATTTGAAGCTGTCTGTAGGGGAGGCCATGAATCACTGAAATGGAGGGCAACATACTAAAATATCTGGCTCAGTTAACATTTCAACACTTCTATTAATAAAACATACCATCCACAATTCCTCTGCACCTGATAGAGTATCAGGAAAATGGCACCAATGTCAGTGGAAGGACATTGTAAAAAGGGTAGTACCAGGTTACACATCTCTGGAGTTTAGTTTTGTTTGTTTATGTATCAGAAGACAGCATGGGAAGAACTGACTCCAGATGTGCACTTGTATTGTCTTAGTGACATAATTCAGCATTCACAACAAAAATATCTCTGCCCAGGTTTAGATAATGATAACAATTCTGGCTCATTGTCTCTTGTCAAGGAAGTTATTTTATTGTCTCTTTCCATTCTTTGCCTGCTTCAGCCATGCAAGCATCTTCCATCTTCAGGTGTTTCTGCAGAGCTTTGTTCTTCTCCTAGGTTGGAAACTGCTGCCCAGCCCCCTGAATTTTTCTTTAAGTCGATCTCCTTTATAGATGTAGTGAGAACCTGCAGTACTCATTAAGCTGCAGATTGATTTCTCTGATACTGTCTTATAAATACTAAACAAAACCAGTAATACAGTTAAGCCCTGCAGATTCACATTTGAGCAAGTCCTTAGGACCAAACAGCAGCTATCCCAAACCACCAGCTGTTTTCCCCAATATAAATATTTTCTCAGGGATATTTAGTGTCTCATAGCTCCTGGGCCAACAGTGCTGTCTGCCAATGGTGGATCTAAAACTTTGCTGATAAATAATATTCTTCACTAGATGGAGTGCCCTGGCCATTTTGAAAACCTTGAAAGGGTCTGGTAGTTCATCATAGTAACAGATAGTAAGCTGTCAAATCATTGTTCTGTCTCTAATTTGGTGTCATTAAAGAGATTTAAAGACACCAGGCAAATTTTTCTCAGTGGAATAAAACTTGAGAAAAGTGCAGTTTCTCAAAGATGTCACTTTCTGTGAGCAAGTTCTTGGCACGAGACACTGCAGGTATGATCGGGCAGCACCCTCCTGGATTTTCATTCCCTGCAGCATAGCTAAATAACTTCTGTCCACAGGGAAGCTTTAAACTGTGTTGACCTTAAAGGTCTAGGCATTCCTTTATCATTATAGGCTATGAAGTAGTGGGGTTTTTAATTTCAGCTTTTTACCTGGATTTTCCAGAAAATAGAAATAGGTTCCATATAACCATTCCACATGTTCAAAAGATGAAAAATCCCCTCTTTTTGTCAAAACTTCTCTTCTGTATCATCCTAGCGTGGTAAGTTGGCTGCATGTCATTTCCCAAAGCTCAGGTTCTTGCAATTACTTGGATCAGTCTGACCCAGCCAGTTGTAGATCTGTCAGGTCCCTTTTTCTCCTGAGTAGTCAGATCTACCCTGGGCTGAGAAGCTATGATAGATTACTAGAGGTGAGTTCCAGCCTGAGTGCCCCCCGTGCTTTGAACCCTGGTCCAAAAACCAGAAGGGAGATAATACCAGCTCAGCCAGGGCTGCTTCCAGCACTTGGAATTGCCACACAAGCCTGAGGTTTAGTACCTGCTGCCAGTGCGAGAGCTGGAAATAGGATCCAGGACTCTTGACACCTGTTACCCTGTCCTTTCAGTTTGATTTTTTTCAACACCACTTCTACTGTCTTGTTAGAAAAAGAGTAAAACTTGGAGCAATTGGTTTATTTTTTCGGGTTCTTTCCATGCGAAGGACACAGTGCCATGTTATTATTCTAAGCACAAATTACTTCATGCTTTTAAATTAGAGGAACACGGAGTTTGTGGGTTTGGTGTTGTCCATGTGCCCTCATTTCTGCTCCAGCAAACTGACGCTTCCGTGTTCAATGCTGTTTGGCTTAACTCATTGCAAGAGATTTTGGAACTGGGTGCCCTATGGTAACTTTTCTTTGCTAGACTTGAGCCAAAGGGGGAAAGGACACTAATTAATTAATAACTTCTTCCAAAGAAAGAGCCAGTACTGGAAAGGTGAATACATATGCGTCCTAAGCTTCTCTTTATATGGCATTAATCTGTGAGCAGCCTGCTTGAAGCCACTGCTGTAAAAATACTTGTCAGGTGGCACTTTTCATTGCATATTGTGGGGCCAAAGGTCAAGTTAGTGTTTGGACTTAAAATAGCACCTTGTTTGCTTAATTGTTCCCCTAATTCTTAGGCTGAACAGCTTACGTAGCTAAGGCTGGATGGTAGTAAAAGTACATCCTGGCTTTGGGGTAGACCTCTGGATTTCCTACTGATTTGCAAAAGATGTGACATAATGGGGTTTTAGCTATTAATTACTTTTTCCCCATGACTCTCTTTTTTCCAGGAAGTGGGATATCAGCATGGGAAAACAGTATTTAATGTCTGGTGCAGGAGTGGAGTCCTTGAAAAGATGCTAAGAGACAGGCAAGAGACCTGCAAATCCAAAACTGATGTAAGTGTTCAGTTTAAATGCACTGTTGTGCAAGAGCTACTTGATGCACACCAATTTGCGTACTGCTCAGAAACTGGGCAGGGGTATGGAAGAGAACGATTGATTGCCTCTAAGTCCTTATTGTGAGCATGCAGGTATTAGTTAGAACTGTATTTTAGGCAAGAAAAGGTATGATCAGTTTTTCAGAAATGTCTTTCCTTGCAGCATAGCCTGGATGAATGAGGTCCTGCGCTTTGATCATCAGGCACAAGTGTGGTCAAAGTGTGCTCTGCCAGAGCCCAAGCTCTGATGTCTGCCTATCCATTCCTGATACCTGATGCATGCCCATGCAGAGATCCATCCGCATCCTCAGCAAGTACAATGGGGTCTCTGAAACCCCAGGAACTGATGTAGCGCTCTGTAGGGTGGCTTTCCTGTTGCTGTTTTGTTCTAACAGGTTCTTGATACCATGTTTGTAACCTGGAATTGTTCACAACACAAAAGTCCTCGAAGGAAGGCGGGATGCTTACCAGTAGCCAGCATTTTGAGACCCATAGCTGATGTGTACGTGTTCACATGCCCACCTTTCTCTTTTCCTTCACCATGTGCATCAGCAGTCTTGAGGGCACTAAATGCAGCTGGCTGAGCTGCCTTCTGCATGGAGCGCTGGAGCAGAGGCTGTGACTCTGCCCTGGCAGGTCCTGTGGGAGAGGATGGTCTGTGGTTTTAGGTGATGGGCCACTTTTGTCCCCATCGCTTGTATGCACCTGTGGACTGCCTCCCTGAGTAATGCTGGGTAGGAATAAGTAACCTTCTAAGAATTATTTTTCATTTATTCTTGTACCACAGACTTTAGGTGGTGCCTTGATACTGTTCTTGCTACTAGAAACTGGTCTGCCAGGGCAGTGGCTCTCTCCTGCAAGCTGTCCAGTGCTCATCACATGGGACATGAATCAGGATCACTGGCATTGAGCTCTGCCATTGCTGGCTTTCAGGATGTGACTCACATAGTTCTTAGATGCTTCCAGAAAACCTGAATTAAACCCTTGCTGGAGATGTGTTTTTAGCCAAGAGTTAAAATCCCTGCAAAGCCATAGGTTTCTTCCTTTGTTGCTTTTCTTCCTCACTCCTCTATTAGAAAAGGCATTTTGTAGAGCCATCGTTAAGGCTCTGCAGAAGCGTGCAGTGCTGTCGAGGTACTGGCTTTCACACACCTTGTTTTGCCCACTTGAGCACATCTGAGCAATTAATGTACAGTTTGGTAAATGCTTGATTATAGTAAATCTACAGGCTATGTAGTGTTGCTGTGTGGTTACAGTCGCATTAAGATTTCTACTTAAAAGTAGGATAAAAAACTTCTGGTTTTACAGTTTAAGGATTGAGGTCAGCTTC
The DNA here is from genome assembly GCA_013401275.1 of Pandion haliaetus. NCBI lineage: Eukaryota > Metazoa > Chordata > Aves > Accipitriformes > Pandionidae > Pandion > Pandion haliaetus. Next base: position 337,653 of record VYZV01012582.1, on the reverse strand, counting down.
TAGAGCCACTGGGCTGACTGAATTTCTTGGCAGGGAAGTTTCAGTTGTTTTTAAGAAATACTTACACCTTTTTGAGGACTTGGGAACAATATTATAATATATTGGCTTATTATCCTTACCCTTCTTTCAATTCCTCTGATTTAAAACCCAAGTGCTACAAAAGGCTTCATGTTTTACCCAGTAATTCATCTTTATTGTCTTTTAGAGATAGGGAAATGAGCAGTAATACTTTAAGGGATTGCCAGAATTTATCATAACTGTAGTAAGCCTCACTAAGGAAAGTCAATAGAGGTGAAAAATGACGCTGAAGATTTGCAATTCTTCCTGAGATTGGTGGTAGAGCACTTTTGCTAGGAGGGAGATGGTGTGAGCAAGGGGAGAGGAAGGGCAGTACTGGCAGGGATGGACATTAGCCCAGCAACAAGGGGTGGATGACACTCACATCTGAGCTTGTTGCCCTAGACCCCCATTTGTCACCGGAGAGAAATGAGCCTCTGTAGGGCATGAGTCACTTGACAAAATGGAAGTGGCTCCATTGCGATAAGATGAATGACACCCTCAGCTCCAGCCATGTAAAGGGAGCCAGGGGGACTAGTGCTGATGACTTCTTATCATCAGACATATCCCACCCAAGCTGCCTGGCAGGGTGAGTGGCCACAGGAGGAGCACAGAGGGACTGAGCTTTGTGGGGAAACTAGCTGGTGATCCGAGTAGCTTGAGGAGCTCCAAAACTCATCAGCTTCTTCTTACTGGGAAGATGACCTGGACTAGGAGATGCGTTAGTCTGAGCTGCAGATGATGGGTCCCTATTCTGCCTCTGACACCTTGTGTTTGGACTAGTTATAAGCTGGTATGTGTTTGGTTTTGTGTATTAATAGTCAAAAGGAGAAGTCAAGGGAGAGAAAATTGTGTGTGTTTCAGAAATGGTTGTATGTCCTATTTCATCCTCTTAACTTGTATCACCAACTGGTAACAAGTTCAAACATATTCATTGCTATAACAAGTGCTTCTTTTAAAGAAGTCTTCTTTTAAAATTGCCTGTTATATTCAGGCTGGTATTTCAGTTAAATCATGATATTACAGCTGTGCATCAAGCAGCATGTTGAACATTTATCACAATCTAGCCTGGTTTTTATGGCCCTTCAACTGTCCTGGAGATCAAACAAGTCACGTACTTGTTGTAGACATAGCCTGTCATTGCATTTCCATGCATGCACTTGATAACATGGAAGAAAGTGCTGATTGCTGAGACACCGAGATTATGAAAGTAATGAGTTCAGGAGAGTGAGTTAACAGACTGCCTGCGTTATGGAGCGGGAACCATCAGCTTTGTGCATTCCCCCAAACTGACGCTAAGGCTCAGTTCCAGGCTGTACTCCTGAGGACCTAGGAGGTCTTCTGCTCTTCCTCTGAAAACTCTGGAATCCAGTAAAAAACAAGATTTTTTTTCATCTGTCTTGTTATTTTGTAGAAATAATCTACTGAAATAAAAGTATTGCAGGCTCCCACTGGAGTGTTGGTTTGGTTTTTTTTCTTAGTCCATTAGAGTCACCTAAGTCCTTTAGCTCTGCTATCTTCTAAGGATAACAGCTGATATTTTTAACTTGCCTTTCATTAATAAAAGCTTTGATGCTCTATATGTTTTAGTTCTCCAGCTATTTCTGGAGTGTTCAACATATGAGAGAGCTCAGCATGGTTTCTTATCATCTTGTTTCCATGTCTAAGCATTGAATTTTTACTTAAAAACTCCAGATATTTAATCCTTTAGGTACTTTTCCTTTGCTTTCATCAATCACTGTTTATCTTGTCTCAAAAATGCAAATACTGACGACACAAACAACAATAACCTTACATAAACTTCACTTGAACAACCCTTACTCTTCCCCAGCACAGAATAAGGCAATACTGTTAATTGGATCTCCTCGGGGAAGTTTTGTCTACTGAAGTGTTATTCATAGTCAAAGCTAAATATAATCTAGCAGACTACAATAGTAACTGTCTTTCTCTAATTTATTTAATAAAGATTGTGCCGAAGAGAATACTTTCCTCCTTGGAAAAAAAAATTATCAGCAGAAAGGTTTTAGAGTAGGTTTCAAATTAATCTGAGATGCTTCTTTGCCTTGTGTTAACTGATGGGTGTGTGGTTTTGTCCTTAAAAGTAGTAAGAGGAAGTGCTTAAACATTAAATTCCTGTTTGCAAAGCATCAAACAAGTGTGAGATGACACCTGGTTTCCAAGTGGCATTCCAGTCTTAGTGCTAGTGGGGTGCAGCTGCCTCACCAATCATCCCCTAACAGGCTTACACGCAGGATCATCTGTATGTCAGTGACTGTAACAGATGCTCCCACGGGTATGGTCACACTTAACGATTGCCTTCATGCTCATCTGTCCTCACAACTTGTCTGCGGAAGGACATGAGCTGATGGTGGTTTTCCTGAAGCACCTTCCAGCAACGATCGCTGCAGGATTTTGTTCAGTAGTTCATACAGTGCCCTGGACTTTCATCCCCTCCAAAGCTGGTCCCTGTCTGCTCTGTGCTCCCATGGACAGCCTGGCATGTGTCTGCCTAAGTGCTCTGTGCAACCGCTTTGTCTGCTTGGTAAGAGTCCATGTTTTTAGAGTACAGGCGATTGCCTCAAACATTGCTGTGTCTGCGTAGTGGCCAGAGTTTGCACATATCCCTCACTTAGTCATATGGCACAAAATGTGAAGACATAGATGTTTTTTTTCCCTGTCCTGGGCAACAACCATCTGCAAATGTTTCACTGGGGCCATTCAGGTTGGATGTTCAAAATGAGACTGGACTGACTCAGCCTTCTTGATGGTTCCTTAATGGTTACACTGAGCTTCCTGACTTCTGTATATTTTAAAGTGTGTGTCCTAAGCTACTGCTGTTTCATTTCATACAGGTATTTTTTTAATTCCCTCTGGGCTTTTCTCTGTTCACTGCTCCCCACCAGCTGTTTGTCCTGGATCCGCACCTTACTTTAGCTGTACTAAATTACATCAAAAGTTAGTTACAGATTAAAGGTCAACTGAGAGCAATCTGCTGCAGCTGTAATGGGCTTCTGCTGTGACCCCCACGGGGGCTGTGTGATTCATAGTATCAGTGCTCTTGCCAGAAGAGCAAAGAACTACTCATAAACCCCCTGTGTTAGGCAACTGTCCTGTCTGGAAGCATGTGGATAGATCTGGACATTTAGAAAGATGACTGTCACAGCAATTCCCGACAGCTCAATGCCGATAACATGCCCCCTGCCAGCTCTTCCCTGTCTCTCTCCTCTGGGGAGTACTGCTATTGTACTAATTAAAATCACTGGTTTTAAAACAAGGTGAGGGTGTTGTTGGTGACCTTGTGCCTGGCCCTGAGGAGGCAGGTGGAGATGCTCATGGCATGGCATAGGAAAGACCAAAATGGTTCTTAAATGCCAAAGTTGGGTTTTATTAGAGGAGAAACTGGAGCAGGCAACTTTGCAAAATAGAGAACACTCAACCCACTGCTTGGGTGAGACAGAGTAAAAATAGAAAGTGTTCATTGAAAAGAGGAATTACATACCTTAGGCTCTTGCTTGCTGCAGCACCTCCAGTTCCATGGCTTGCTGGGGTCCCTGGGTGGGTCCTGGTCACCCCAGTGCCTGGGCTGCTGCCCACCTGTCTGTGCAGCCTCCCATGGCATCAGTCTGCAGGCTCGGCTGGACCACGTGCAGTGTCCCACCTGGGCACTGGGGCCCCTTCTCCTTCTCCCAAGGGAAGGCAAAAGCTCCCTGGGGGCTGCATGTGGCCCAGCCAGTCCCTCTTATAAATTAACAGTGATGGAGAACAAACAAGTAAAATAAGCACTGTCTGTCATGGAGTCCAGACCCTCTGGGTCTTGTCTTTGTGGTCTTTTCTACAGTTTGTTAAATTTTTAATAAGGCTTCTCGTTGCATGGCTGGAGATGGAGCCATTAGAGGTTGTCCCACTGTTTGCACGTGGGAATCCTGTCTCTGCATCAGGAGAGTTGCTTTGAGAACTTCTTGATGATGAGTAATGGCTTTTGAGGCAACAATTGTGGAGAATTTGTGGGTCTGGAGCTTTGTTCAATACCACTTTTATACAGTCTTGACTTCCTTGAATTTTTTTGTATATATTTGTTAACATACCCAAAACTTACCACTGTGTTTCAGAATGTGACCTGTCCCACCACCTCTTTTACGGACCTGGCAGAAATCGTGTCCAGGATCGAGCCCGTGAAAGCACCTGTGGCAGACGGTGAGTGGGGTGATCCAGCCAGCGCTGCGTAAGCGTTGGGAAGGGCAGTGAGGCAGGGATGGCTGCTCACTTCTCCTGTGTGCTTTCTCTAACTGCTTTCTTTTAACACCCCATGCTCTAAGCTGTGATGTTTCAGGGCTGGCTGCCAGCTCTGGTGTCTGCTGAGCTTGCCCCAGGCCAGACCGCCCCGTGTCCCCCTCCTGTTGCCTCCTCCGGGAGAGGCTGGGAGTCAGATGTTCTTGCCACGGCAAGACATCTGCTGTCAGCCCATTACCAGTGTGGTCTGGCGTGGCTTCCCAGTGGGAGTAATTCCTAGTCAAGTTAGTCTTATCTAAGCTTCCCAGTGGGAGTAATTCCTAGTCAAGTTAGTCTTATCTAAGTGAAATAACGTATGTGGCAACTCCTGCAAAGACGAGCTTTCATCCCCCTTGCGATGGCTTTGCTCTTTGGTCCATGTCCTTTTGAGATGGGAGAAGGCTGATTCAAAGCTTTGACTGAAGGATTTTTTCCCTGCTGTCATGAGTAGGATCTGGAGTGACTCACTGGCTCCATTGCTTTCTGTACGCTCCTGTTACGGGGAGCACTAGTGAACTAAGGAGGAACAGGTAACGGCTCCTGCATCTTTACACGAAGGCACTTGAGTGCCTTGTGCCTCAGCCGTGCCCTGCGGAGCAGTTCCCTGTACATCGCATAACCAAAGCTCACTTAACAAAAAGGATCAGAGCTTTGCAGGCCTGAAATCTTCCAAGCATTTCATCAGTGCTAGAGCTCTTTATAAACAGTCTCTCCCCTCCTCCCAATTCTTGTTCTTGCAGAGGGAAATCTAAAGTTAGCAGTCCTCCCATCTGTGACTGTTTGTAGAGATGTCCCTGTGGTAATTTGAAATGCTAATTGCAATCATATGCCTTATGAAGAAAATATTAATCAAATGTGGTTGAAACAGCCATTGTGAATAAGAATGAAAAGTTCATGTAACATGGTTATTTAAGGCATAGGCATTGAGACCTGCTAATATTTAACCAGTGCACTGGGACAGATCTTCCTCCTTTATATAGTTTCTGATTATTCGTCCCCATTAGGAAGACCTGCTTTCTGCTGGGTGAGGCCGTGAACATGAGCATAACAAAGGGAAAGTAGATATGGGAGATTTCGGGCTAAGGAGGGACTGTGCTACCTGGGACAGGATGGGCAGGTGCCACATGCTCCTTGTGGATGCTGAAATCTGTTGGTTGTAGAGACTCCAGAGGAGGGGGGAGGATGGCAGTAGAGAGTCGTGCATGATGGTGCCATGTCTTGAAGGATCCTTTATATTTACTTTGGGGTTGACTCCATGCACTGCCTGCAGGGACCTTGCCTGTTTTTCAGTGGGCAGTGGCTGTAAAGGCTTTCCTCTGAACGTGGCATTGCCTTGGTGCCTCTGGGATGGCATCGCTTTTGCTAAAGAGGTATCTGGAGCTATGGGGGAAGTGGTCTGCACTGAGGTGAGCTCAGATGGAGGGTGACACTTCCCGGGCAGTGGCCTTGCGGCTGTCAGATGGTTCCTTGTACATGCTGGCGAGCCTTTGCGTTTATCTGCTTGTGATGGTGGTGAAGATGGTCTGACTGCTTTTGTCGCATGTAGGTAAGAAGACAGGGTGCTTCTTGGTAGCTTGGCTGTGAAATGGCACTGTCAAAGAGGGTGAAACCTTTTTTTTTCCCCAGAAATCCCTTCCTGGGTGAGATCTCAGAGTGCAGGGATTTAGAAAGGCTCTGCCTGTCCTGACAGCATACTTCAAGTCTCAGGCTGGGTGGAGAAACCATGTCAATAATTTTGTTCTAAAGAAAGAAAATGATGATGATCATGTTCTGATTGACTGGGAGAAGGGGGAAGTGTCAGTACAAAGGCTGAAAGGCCCTGACAGGCAGAGGCTAGTGGAGCCTCCAGGTCAGAAGCCATATCTTCTTTGGGGGGAAAGGGCAGTGAAGTTTCTTCTTCAGTCTCGAGTAAACTNNGGGGGGGGGCAGGGCTGAGCAGAGGGAAGCCAGGTTAAGCCCTGCACTGGACCCAGGGTACCTGTGCTGCGGTGAGCAGGTGGGGAAGCGTCTGCAGGAGAACAGGAGCTCATTTTTATAGCTGAGCCACTGCAGTATTTGTGGCTGTGTTTCTGTTCTGCATCCAAACACTTCCTCAGTTGGGATTTTCAGGCTTTGTTCAGCTGTAATTGCATTTTATGCAGCCGAGGCCATAGCCAGGGGAGCACGGATGGCATTCTCCAAGGGTGGCTTAGTTGCATCCGTGGTCACACTCCCACCTGTAAGGGATTTCTGAGGACCAAAGTTGCGCAGGCTCTTTGGTGATTTCCCACAGCAGGTTTCATGTCTCATTTTTCAAAGCAGTGATGTTTCGGGCTGTCCCCATGGCCAGGTCTCACAGTGTGAGGTGAGGTAGCACAGCTGCTGCACGCGATGGCTGAAGGAGATCAAGTCACATAGCAGAGCAATTGTAGTAACATTAATTTGATAGGCTGGGGTACCTTTCCCTGCTGTAAAGTCCTCTTCACTGGCTCATTTTCGAGCTGCAGTGTTTGGGTGTTGGTGTGTTGAGCAGGACAATGAGGCCTCAGTCATGCTTGATGCTTCTGGGTGTTTTTGTAGTGTAAAGGAGCAGTCGCCCCTTAGAGCCCCAGACGCTCAGCCTCGAGCAGGCAATGGAAGATGATGTTTAGGGACAGCAGGGCCACCTTCTCTTCTCTTTTTCCCTCTAGTCCTCCAGCACACAGAGTTACTGTGTGAAGGATGTGAGAAGGGACACCCCTCTCTTGTTTTTTGTATCTGTTATAAAGACCTATTAAATGCTGAATAGTGCTTGGAAAATCAAGGATTTTGGTTTTGATGGTAGTCAGTTTTATTGGAGCTGTAAACTTCAAACTATTGTTTGTGCTGTCTGTTGCTGTTCAGATGGGTTTCCAGTTTCTCTGGTGTGTTTTATCAAAGACTGATTATCAGTAGTGGTTTTAGTATAAACTAAAAATAATTCTCTGATCCATAGTAAAAAAAAAAAAAAATTAAAAAAAAGACCAAATGTCTTTAATCCTAATGTTCTAGCAGTTGGTTGTAGTTACTGTGTTAGAAGAAAACGCTGTGGAACAGACTGTGCTGTTGTCTTCAGTGTGGAGCAGATGCTATTGACTTTTCCCAAAAGAAATACTTAATCAAGAATCCGGTTTAAACACAAGCCACTTTCTTTACTAGCGGGCTGAAAAACAGGTATTGCTTCAGCCACTCAAAGCACACATGAATTAACTCGTGAAAGTGGCAGAAAAACTAGTGTTACACAAAAATTATTTTCTGCCATTTTAACTTCTTAACTTGCATTCTGAAAAACTACGTGCCACAAACTGTGCAAAAGGAAGGTGGCCATCAGCCACTTCCTTTGTTTCGCTGCCTGCGTGCCTTGGTTTCATGCTTGGTTGGGGTGGGGTTCTGCAGTGGCTGCTGGTGTGCTGGGTGGTGTCCTGGGGCCAGTGACAGGCATCTGCCCTGGCACATTCGTTGAGTGTTGAGCTGATGTGGGAGAGAGTCAGGCCTGTTAGCAGGTGACCCTCCTGCTGTCTGTTTTACAGACCCTAAAGTGATTTCCAGGTGCTGGAAGAGGCATTGACTCTGCACTGATGTATCTTGTTCCTTGGGAGCAGGCTTTGGTGCTGTGGACTGGGAGCTTGGTGGCATATCCTGCTGCTGACTGCTGTGCCTCAGTGTGCAGGGCTCTTGAGCTTCCCTAAATTACGTTAATCTGCTGGGTTACCAGAGAGAGCAGGTGATTGGCCCCTGTGAAGAGGAAGGGAGCATAAAACCCTGTGGATCAGAGGTTGCGAGACATGGAATTACCATCTCTGCACCAGGAAGAGCTTGCTCTATGCCTGGATGTCCCTGTTTCCAGTGAATCTGTGACCGCTATGTGCAGGGGAGTTTGGATTGGTAGCTCATAGGCATGTCTTCTGAAGGTATTCTACAGCTCTTATCTGGACTGATGGGTGCAAGACAGCAACTATTCTGTGAAGAGCATTCACCAGGGAGCATCTCCCCATTGTCAGCATTTGTGTCCCATCAGGCTGAGCAGACCGGGCCCACCAGGATAACATGGACAGTTTGCTGCTCTTGCTGTAGGCTCTTTAGATTCTGGAGGGCTCCAGGACACCAGTTCACATACGGGACATGGTTTATTTTGTGATCTGGCTGGAGAGCTGATACCTGTGTTTGAATAGTCCCAGTTCACTGGGCTGCAGAGAGTTGGCCAGCAGTCACTCTGCCCTGCGCCAGTGCTCAATGGAGACAGCTATCATTCCTCTTCCAGTTTTCTCTGCCTCTCTGAATGCTAGTTAAAACCAGTGTTTTCTCTCTCTTCTCTCTTTAGATGAGTCAGACTACCAGACTGAGTACGAGGAAGAAATTCTGGACAACCAGAAGGATGATTATATCAATTTCATAAGCAACCAGGTTGAAGAAGACTCTGACTCGGTACGAACTGCCCTGGACATAGGCAGTGCCTGTGTCGTTGCCAAGTCCCATGTGAATGGTGTGAGGTGGGGGTGTCAGGAAGGATGCCAAGAGAAGCACTTGGAGGGGACTTGCTGAGGAGGACTGTGCAGAAAAAAGTTTGCTTTTCATGTAGTACAGACACTAAACGATGCATGCTTACCTTGTTCAGTTCAGTCATCTACAGTGGCGTTGTGTGTGGCAAAACCTGGCCACAGTTAAAACCTGGCCACTCAGCTCCATGGGTTTGCTCACGAGGTGGGTCAGGGCTGGAGAGCATATGGCATGAGAAGAGGCTGAGGGAGCTGCTTCCTCCGGCTTGGAGGAGAAGAGGCAAAGAGAGGATCTGGCTGCAGCCTGCAGCTGCCTGCTAGGTGGTTATGGAGAAGACAGCAGGAGAGATGCACAGCAAAAGGCAAGAGGTGACAGATACAACTTGTGCTAAAGGAAATCCTCACTGGTTGCAGGGGAAAATATTTCCCAGTAAGCATGGCTGAGGATCACAATGAGCTGTTGTTATGGGTTTGTGTGGTGTGAGGATTTTTGGGGTTGTTTTTTTTTTGGTACTGGGCGAGGGGGTTGCAGAGGTGGCTCCTGTAAGAAGCTGCTAGAAGCTTCCCTGGGTCCAAGTCAGGCCCGCCTCTGGCCCAGGCCAACCCCATCAGTGACAGTGG
>VYZV01012582.1:305543-327805 GCA_013401275.1 Pandion haliaetus | reverse complement strand
CCCCCATCCCCTGTTCCCCTGTGCCGCCGGGGGGAGGAAGTAGCAAGAACCGGGAATGGAGCTGAGCTGGGAAGGGTGGGGGGAAGGTGTTCTGAGGTTTGGTTTTCCTTCCTAATATCCTTGGTTTTTATTTGATTTGTAGTAAATTCAATTGATTTTGTTTCTTCCCCAAGTTGAGCCTGTCTTTTGCCCGTGACCATAAGTGGGGAGTGATCCCTCCCAGTCCTTGTCTCGTCCCCCAAGCCTGCCTTTGGATTTTCTCCTCATCCCAACGTGGCCAGGGGCGGGGGTGGGGAGTGAGCAAGCGGCTTCATGGTGCTTTGTTACCGGCTGGGCTGAAACCGAAACCATGACAGCTGTGCAGGGAGATGGTGGAAACTCCATCCTTGCAGATACTTGAAAACCAAATAGATGCCCTGAAGAACCAGATCTAGCATTAGAGTTAGTCCTGCTTAGAGCAGAAAATTGTATTTTACCCTCCAGAGGTCCCTTCCAACCAAAGTTGTTTGATTCTGTGGGACACCAGGTCCACCCTGAGGAAAACCTGCACTGAGGCCAGACTTCACACGATGTGGCCCACAGCCTGAGAAGCAAAGCTCAGAAGGGTCGGATCCCTGCCACTCTTATGCCGGCTAGAGTGGCCAGCAGGTTTAAAAGGTGAAGCTGCCTGTTGTGCTGGACATGGAACAGTTTCTCAGTGGGAGCATGTGAGCAGTTTGGGAAGGTGCCTGGCCTGGGTAGGTGCCCATGTGAGGATGTAAGATGGCTTCAGTGCTTTGAGTGAGGAGCTGGAGTGATGGCATAAATATTTTGTTTGCTGAGCTGATCTCTGGTGGGTAATGGTTGGTGGACAAAGAATAGGTAGAGGGGAAGAGGATAGATTTTATGCAGCTTGGAGAAGATGCTGAAGAATTAATTTGTGCTTATTTATTTATTTATTTATTTCTCCTTCAGGATGAAGATATGCAGATAAGAAAGCGCAGGAATCTCCCCAATGTGGACAGCCAGGCAAGCAGCACAGGAGAGCCAGGCTAGCACTCAGAGAGTCTGACCTTGCTGGCTGAGAGCTACATCCCATTCATACTGACAGCAGCCATATTTATTTATTAAATATTTAAAAAAACCAAAACAACGTCTAGTTGAAATTAAGCAAGCTTTCATCCTTCTCCAGACAGGGTATGGGGCATTCAGCTGCCAGCATTAAGCACAAATATCTGCATCACGCCCAAGTCCCTTTGGACCTCCCGTGAAGGGTGGCCGACGTGTGCCATACTCCCTTGTACAGGTGCCAGTAGAAACGGCTGGTTCTTAATCACTCTGAGACTGGCAGAGGGGAGAAGTGCAGGGAACGTGCAGTTAAATGCTGCCTTGATTTTTGCTGTTCTATGTTCTAGTCGCTGTTTTTACTGCAAAGGCCCAAAGGATGACGGGATATTACCCTGCTCTGTGCTGAAAACGCTCCGAGCAGCAGCACTAGAGAGAGGGAGGGTTTTGTGGGCCGCAGCAGCGTTGCTTTCTTTTCATATGAATCAGGTAACTGTGTAATTAACTCCTCAGTGACTTTCAACCATGTACTTGTGAGCAGTGCTCTGACAGGAGCAAGTCTGAATGTATTTCACTTAAAATCTAAACGTAAGAAATCAATTAATGTGAACACTAGTTATAGAGCCTGTATCATCAAGCCATCAGAGAACATGTACTGATGGATCATGGAGCTGACACTTGGTGGGCCACTCTGGAATCACTACTTGGCTGTATTTGCCTTGTGAAATAAAGTTATTCTGCTGGATTGAAATGTCTGCGTGGTTCTTTGTGTTGGGTCCCACAAAGAGAAAGTTGTCAACAACTAAGAGCCCAACTTGCCTCTGCTTATATCAGACTTGCAAAGAAACACGTGCAGTTTTCAGTTCCTAACCCCAGCAGGAGTCACTCGGTGTATTGTCAAGCATTGGAAAGAAATCTCCAGTGCTTTTCCCCCTTGAGGGCTGCAGCAGTCAATGTGAGTTGGACCATGTTCAGAAGTCCCCCGGTGCTTGCTGTTCTTGTCTCACATCTGTCATTGCCGATGGCTCCACTTGGCTGGATAATCAAGCTAATTCTTGCATTATGTAAACTCTTCTGCTCAGCGCTAGGTCTAGGTGCTGTGCCTTGAAGGGATTTGTCATCCAACCAGAGCTCCGAAGACACTCCTCAAAGCTGCCTCTTTTGCTGAGCTCTCCTGTCTCTCTAATGTGAAGTGTGTCAGCAGCCAGCAGTGATGCCTCCAGGCATGAGCAGAGCTGGACAGCACAACATTGAGGCCAGAAACGTGTTTGGTGGCACCACCGAGCACCGTGGTGGTTGCAAGTGCTGTGAAGTGTGGCCTGTTCTCTGCATTTGACCTCCTCTCCCATGTGTATTCCCCTGTGGCACAGGCTTTTCACCTCTACCTGCCCTGCACGATGTTTTCCTCTGTTGTGTCCATGAATGTGCAGCCTTTACTCAGGGAGGCCATTTCTCTAATACAAAATGATATTTTCAAGTGCCAGAGCTTCAGGTCAGTGTTTTGTTCACAGAGGGACTCCAGCCCTCCCCTTGGTGAGATCACCCAGCCCAGCTGCACCTCCGGCAGGCCCCAGGCCCATCCAGAAGCAATGGAAGCGATCTGAGACCTTCCCTGCAAGGATCGTCCAAGATCTTTGGTGCAGATTTTGGTTAATGCAATCATACAGAAAATGTTGCAGTTTCTGGAGGTTGTTCCCTGCTATTGGGAAGAATGAATAAGAATTCAAAGAAAACTTAAAAATGGCTTCTGAAGTGGAGGTAGAGCAGCCAGCAGCCGGGGGCTTTTGTGGAGGCACAGGCTGCTGCTGGACTGAAGAGATTTAATTTCTGTTGAGATTGGTTACAGGGTGGTGTCGGTGCCTGTTAATGGGGAAGGCTCATAAGCTGGGGACAAGCCTGGGAAGGCTGGGAGTGAGTGCAGGTGAGTGCCCACTTTACAGCTCTCTGCTTTGTTTCTGCAGAGCAGCTCTGAGCAAACACAAGAGGAGCATATCTCCTTCAGCAACAGCACAATTTAGAGCTTTGTGTTTTTCTGATGAGGTGATGTAAACCTGATGTGAGTCCCTTCAACGTGTGTATTTATAGGGGGTTACAGTACAAGAACCTTTCCCTGGGAAATGAGGAATAGGGCTAATCCTAGAGATCACCAAGGTCCTCTGGTTGCCTTTACTGAGCTCATCCCCGGCCAGTGGTCTTCTGCCTTCAAAGGATATGCTTAGAAGCAAAAGTACCTTCAGCAGAGGTTGTATCTCTGCGTGGAGTCTCCAAACCTCCCAGCAATGGACGGATGTGGTTTGTCAGAGACCTGCGTTCCACTTCCCATAGCAGTGACCAGTTCTGCTTGTTCCCTTTGCCCTGGCTGCCGAGCAGTCTGGAGCAGGACAGGCACCACAGGTTGTTTTCCAGAAGGATGATGGTTCTGTCAGCCTGAACCCAGCTATTCTTGTATTGCTGTTCCAGGAGAGCTTTTCCCCTCTGTTCAAACAGGTAATTAATTTCTGAGTTGTGTATTTTAACTCTAGACTTCCTGGCAGCCAGACACGCTCCTGGAACCTGGGTGTGAGCTGCAGGGCTTATGGCTGCATAGGTTGGAGTTGCCACAGAAAACGGAACACTGGGCTCCTGGGTGTGCTAATTAGAGCCTCTATATTTGTTTTGTGCCCTGTTCCACAGGGAAATGGCACTTAGTTCAGATGTACGAAGACAGAAGATAAACCTTTGATGTGAGACTGAAAGTGTGTTCTAAATAATTGATCATAACTTTCTTCCCTAGCTGTGTTCTCTGTAGCTGAGCCCTGGTTGTTAAAACAATCTTTTCTTTTATGCAGAGGAATGTAAAACAATTATGGTACAACTTTAAAAGCAAAATTGTTTTCTCCAGCTTGCTTTGCTGCTGGCTGTGGTCTGCCCAGCTGCCTGGTCAGGCAATGCAGGGTCCTATCAGTGGTTCAGCTCCATCCTGCGCTTACACCCAGGTGCATCCTAATGATCCTGCATTCATGTGTGCAGTTCCCCGTTTGGAAGTTTTAAACAGTCCCTGCCCACTTGGACACCCAGCCCTGTGCTAAGGTGTTGGTGCTGGATCACCCCTTCATAGCTGAGCCTCTACAGTGACAGTTCCATTGCTGTTTTGCTAGAAATGTAGTAGGAGAAGGGTGGTTTGGAAGAGCCCAAGTCTGCTTGTCTTGGCTGTCCTGGCCCAGGCCACCGTCCTGCCAGTCTTTGCTGGCCCAGTGGCTGCTGGCTTTGGCTGGAAACTGCCTGCTCTCCCTGAGATTTCTTCATGGGTGTGTTACATCCCCTAAAAGGTAAAGTCTGACCAGAAGCTGGATGACTTTGGCCCTACTGAGGGAGAGAAAACAGCTGCTGAGACCTGAAGGTTTAATGTCAGGTGAAGAGGACATGGAGTGTGTTCCCACAGCAAGCCTGATGCCAGCCAAGGCCAAACATGAAGTAGCAGGATCGGAGCAAGGTCCTGAGGAATGAGGGCTCTGAGCAGTAGCTGCAGTGGGAAAGGTTCCCCTCAAGGCCTTTGACTTGACATGTCTGATGGTTGCCAACTGCTGGGGGTAAAGCCTTGAACGAGCTTTCCAAAACACGTCCCAGGGATGGATTTGCAGCAGGTCAAGCACAAATCCTGCTTGGTGGCCTGGGCTCAGCTCCTCCAAGCAGCCAGCATGGAGAAGCGGGGTGAGAAATGCCCATGGGCGCAGCCTGTGCTGCCCAAGGGCTCTGTTGTGCTGATGGGACAGACGTGTCCCAAGTCAGTGATTTAAGAACCAGGTGCCTGCTGGAGAGGGGAAGCCATGGAAGAAGGAGGGTGTTTGGGGAAAATTTGTATGCAGGACTCCAACACCAGCCCCAGTCCCTGCAGGGGAAGGGCCGACAGCGCAGCTGCCACCCGTGCCTGCCGAGGTATGCTGCAGCTAGGGTCTCCAAACCTCCCATGCTGGTGAGCGGTGGCACTCCAGTCCCCACAGGGAAGCACCTTGGGTCTGACCTACTGCAAATGGCTCGGTGCAAGTAACAAACTTATTTAGTTGCTTCATTAACGTGGCCTTGTGAGCTGTTCAGCTCTTAAGAGACAGTTCCAGTGGGGTTTGGGAAGAATGAAGCAGCTAGAAGCACCTGTCCAAAATCTCCGGAAAGCCTTGCCCGGGCAGGGGGAGAGCTTTGATCTTGTGCTGTCCAGCTCTGGCTTGTGCACAGCTGTTTGTGATAGTTCCTGCTGCCACTTCTCAGGTTTCTCACCCTGTGTGGAGCCAGTTGTGTTCCTGCAGCCACTCTGAGCTTTGCTCCTTTGGCAGGAACAGCCAGGGCTGTGGCGGGAACCTGTGATGCTCCTTCCCTGGCAGACGTCATTCTTGCTGCGTGTTCTTCCAAAATTAATCTCATCTTATTTACTCGTGCTCCCCTGACCTCCTCCAACGTGTGATTTTACTTGTGTGCTGCCTGAGGACTGTGTTTAAGCTGTCAAGATGTGGGGGCTTTACTGTGCCTCTGGGTTTAATTTACTGTTGCTGTGAGTAAGAGCTGGTAATAAAATCAGCAAAGAAGAAATACAGAAAATATTTGCCTCTCCTGCAGGTGCTTCATGAGGTCGGATCAGTGCCCACTGCTGCCCGCTGTGCTGAGAGCCCTGCTGAAATGTGGCCACGGGATGCCACAGGACCGTGGCTTCCCAAAGGACCTGGAGCAGGAGGCATTGGGGTTATTAAGACATTGTTTGTTTGATAAATGTGATTTTGTGATGTTGCTTTTGCTGGCACTAGGGTGCAGGCTCCCACTAGTGGTCCCTTCCCAGCTGATGGCTGATTTCTCTCCCATTGGGTCTGATGGGGTTTGCATCCATGCTCATTGTCCCCATCCCCTCCTTGAGTCATGGAGGGTCTGACCCTCCTTTTCCCAATGGCCTTCATTTATGTTTTGGTATAAATAGTGCTGAAAGGTGCTGGGAGCTTGCAGGGCAGCCATGCCTGTGCCTATGTCCCACACCTGGGAGCTGCCTTGGGAAACATGGATGGGGTGCAGCTGCTTGCAGGCACCAGGTGTAAAAGCTGGGAAATGCCAGCATGTCCGGCTTGCTGCAGCCTGGGGACATACATGCTGGGCACATCAGCACTGCCAAACCTCCTTCCCTTACTGAAATCAAGGCTTTTAAGAGAAACCATGGCACTAGCAATTACAATAGAAGTGTTTGCCTGTTGTTTAAAAAAATTAATAATCATAAGGGAAAGCAAAACCAAAGCAGTATTACTGTTCATCTTGGGTTTAGAAGTTCATGTACCATAAATCTATATAATTGTGTGTTGGGATTGTTCCTGGAGACACGCTGCATGCTGCAGGAGCAGCCCTGAGCAGCATTCTGAGCACTGGGAATGCACCTGGGGCCTGAGTGTTAGCATAAATGTGGCATTTTCACAGGTAATTGGTAGAGCCACCGTCACCGCTTTCTGCTGTGGCTGGCACCAGCAGGGACAACTCTTAATTAAGCCTCACTCTGTCGGGGGGGGTTATGGACAGGAATGAGCTTCCCGTCATGAAGCAGCTAGGCCTCCAGCTCTGGAAATGCAGTCAGGTTTATCAGTGAGGAGTGACGTTTTGGTCCAAAGTGGCCTCCACAGAGAATTGTGCTGTGCTGAGCCCAAGCCCCCCTGGATGGCACAGGACATCCCTGGCACCAGGCAGGAGTTGGTACTGATGAGGTAAAAACACTAACAGTGCTGCTGGAAATACTTTTGGAAATCTTGTCTTTAGCAGTAGTATTTGTCAGGGAGAACAGGCTTAGCAGCACCAGTGGGCAACGCTGTCCTCGCAGGAATGAGCACAGCTCTACGTTATAGCATGCATACAGTGTATAATTTGGGATCAGAAAGAACACCAAATGTCTATTAATTTTAAATGTACCATAAATGACACAGTTCCTCAAAGAAGGCACATTAGATGTGATGCACAGCCCCAGAGGAATATGTTGATAAGGCTAGTGCAAGGCTAGTGCCTCACTTAAGCAGCCCTGACCTGCCTACGCATCCCCTGGCAGGATGGGTTGAGTTCTGTCCTGTGCCTGTGCTTGAGTGCATTGCTGCTGCATGGGCCTCTTTGGGTGGTCAGAGGTGGCCCCAAATGCTCCATTTGCCCTTGGTGTTGACTGCCAGGGTGCTTTCTGGCACTAGCTGTGCCTGTGGCTGCATTTGCATCCAATATAATTTTTTTACTCCAGCTCAGGTGCACGTGCACCCTCTTCATGAGCTGACTTGCGAAACTTTTTCCTTGCAGTGACTAATGGCTGCCTCAAGGCAGAGGCACTCAGTGGTAGGTTTCAGCCAGTTGCTGCCATTGCCAGAAGGGTTGCTGCTGCATTTTGAGTGAGAATTTGCCCAAGCTGTGTGGTGCATTGGGTCTTGCTTGGTTGGATGTGGCAAGGAAGGATGCATATGCCAGCTCTGTTGTCCTTGGCTTCATCATTCTCAGTCCCATCTTGGTGCTTTTCCCTCTCCCGCTGGTGAGGGTCTGTTTCTCCAGCATGTGACCAGGCTGTTGCTGCTGTCCCTCTCCTGAATTAGATGCTGAATTAGCTGGAAGTGGCTGGTGGGTGACTTCTCTCCCAGCTGGGGGATGCCAGCCTGGCTTGGGATATCCCTTAAACTACTGCCCTATGGCTCAGCCACAGCACTAAGTCACCTGAGGGCTGTAAAATCCCCCCTTCCGCTTGCTTCCTCACTGGAAATAGAAAGCTTTTAATGAAGCAAAGATCAGAAAAGCTTTTAGTGTGGGGCTGGCAAAGCGGTGTACCCCTGGGATTTCACAGGTAATGAGGCGGGAAAGAGTTGGCAAGGAGGAGGCTGTGCCAGCCTTGTGGCCTGATGCCTAGGCTGCAGCCAAGAGCGCTGGCATGGGGCTGCCTGACCCAGCATGGCCACCTTCAAGGCTCCTGCTGGGACACCTACTTGATGGTGAAGGAGATTCTGGTCCCCAAAAGCAGTGGGGATTGCTGAGCCTTGCAGGGGTTGTTGGGGTGAGTGTGCCTCTTGCTGGGGCTCCTCTTCCATGAGCAATGAACCTTTCAGTGCACTCCAAGTGTCAGGAAAGAGGTTTTTTTAAGTGCCTAAGAGGTGCCACATTCATGGAGACGGTGTCTGCTCTGTGGCCATTCCTCGGTGCGAAATGGGCAGTGGGAGGAGAGTGCCTCTGCTCATGTCCCTCACAGTAAAGCTGGGGTGGCGAGTGGGGATTTAAAGTGCTGGCAGGGGATGAATGACTTAAAATAGCACCTGGCTGGTGTGGTTGGTAGCACCCTGTCAGCTCCCATTCCTTGAGCACCAGGATTGTATGGCCTCGGGGAGCCAAGCCTGCCATGGAGCCCTCAGCACAGCAGCTGCTGGGGGAGTGCTCTACAGAAGGTCAAGGCAGATGGATCAGCTGCCGAGCAATGCTGGGACTGAGCTTGGTCCCTGCTGGAGCTGCGGGCAGGGTGGACACCAGAACCTGGGCATGAACTGTGTATCACAGCAGCTCCACTGCCCATCAACAGAGTCAGGCTGGATGGGGCTCCATAGAGGGCTAGCTGGGCTGGCTATACAGTTTGGCTGGCTGGGAAGCTGAGTTGTTGAAGGCAACTCCCTTGGAGACCTAAATCCAGGCTGCATCCATGCTGGTCTGGGAGCTGCTGATTTTGCGTGAGGCAAGAAAGAAATGGAAGCGCCAAGCCCCAACAAAAAAGGCTGTCAAGTCCCCACAGAGTAATGCCCACCCATGGGCCCTGCACATATCACTGCTGCAGGCAGCGCTGGCTCCCACAGGACCCTCCTCCTCCTCCCCAAAATCAGCCTCTGGGTCAGCTGTGCTGAGCCACAGGGAGGCAAAGCACCATGTGCCAGGGTTGCAGCACCCTGGGGGAGCTGTTCCCAGGGCCACTGGCATCCTCCCCAGCACGTGGCTGAGCGGGGACTCAGTGAGGTGAGCGCTTTGCCTTGCCAAACTAGGTCACACCGTGAAATCGAGTGATGTGGCGGACAGAGCTAAAAATACTGGCAGAGCTGAACATTTCCCCAGCAGCTGTGAAGGGCTGTGGCCTCGCTGGGTCAGACTTTGGCTGTGAGATGCCCTGATCCTGGCCCCATCCAAGAGGGTCATCAGGGCCCTTGCTCTGCTGGAGCTGGAGGGTGATTTAGAAGCAGGTGATAGAAAAGCCCCTCTGGGGCTGCAGGTCCAGAATCTGCCGAAGAAAATGCTTCTCTGCTGATGGCATAAACAAATCATCACAAGACAACTTGCAGCAGGGCCCCTGCTCCTTGCAGAGACCCTCCTGCAAGCCTTGGATGGCTCATCTCCAGCCTCCTCATTTGCCTCCTCAGAAAAACCACCTCAGCTTCCCTTTATTATAAATGTGTTAACAATTTGTGGCAGAAAATAATGTTGGGGGGGGGGGGAGGAATGTAACCCAAGTGTGATGCAAGAGTTCAGCAAACCAATTTTTTTTTTTCTTGGGGAAGAGAGTGCTTTCATTTTAGCATCACATTTTCAGAGGGTGCCAAGAGGACGGGGATGAGTGGCCTGGAGTGTGGTGCTGGGACGAGAATGGCTGGGTCCCTGTGCTGCTGTAAGGTAGAGCTGGCAATAGGTTGCAAGCTGGAGCCTGTCCCCAGCTCCATGGATTGCACCCCGTGGGGTGCCTGCAGCTCAGAGACTTTGTCTTTCTCCTCTTTGGGACTTTGTCTCCTTTCAGACTTCAGCTGTCCCCTCTCTGGCCACTGCTTGTTGCACTGTAGACAAGCACAGCCAGGACAGTCCTGCTTTTCTCATCCTCTGCCTCCAATTTCTGTACATGAGGCCAGCGCTGTGTTGCTGGAGTGCTGCAAAAGCAACTGCCTCTGACTTACCTTTCCCTGATGATGTCTAGATTTTTTTGCATCTCATCTTTTCTGGATGAAACGTTTCCTTCGTTCCTGTTTGAAAGCTGGCCTATTTTAATACTGTCAAGTGAAAATGGGTTTGTGCATAGAAAAGATCCAAGTTGCTCTGTATAACTTCTCTGTCATGATTATTCACTGCCAGTCCTCCTGCTTCCAGCAGCTGTATAATTTATCAGCTGTGTTTTGTGCTCATTTCTCAATCAATGATGAAAACATTGATTAGTGTCAGGCCGGGACCGACTCCTGCAGAATTCCTCTAAATCATCTCTGTTCACTGATGACTCCTTGTTTTGGAGATGGGTTTGCAGCTCTCCATTCATTTAATGTGGGCTTTATTGAGATTGTATAGCACTAAATTTGTAATTAGGGTGTCATATGATATTAAGTCAACACGTTGCCAAAAGCTAAGCAAATAATGGCTACATGGTAACCTTTATCTACAAACTTGTAATTTTCTCAAAGAATGAAATGAGGCTCATTTGACAAGATATTTTCCATTACACCACACTGATGGGTGTATTTTTAATCCTTGACTTCTATATTAATTGATCCTCTGTGTCCTTTCCATTTTTCAATCTGGCTGTCATGCTGGACTGACCAACTCTTAACCAGGGCACCCGCTTTGCCTGCTGAGCACCACATTAGCATCCTGCCAAACTTGGCATCTCCCCAGGCTTCGAGCTTTTCAGCAGTGAGTGAATGCAGCTCAGCTTGGCAAGCTGCTTGAGGGCCCTCAGGTGCAGATCATGTGGTTATGCTGATTTAGAAACCTCACAATGTCACCCGAGATGCTCTCGGTTGTTAGTAGACCAGAGAGTATTTCATCATCCTCATGTCTTACATTCCCATCTTTTCTAAATGCAGAAAAGAGACACACTGAAGGCTTGTCACTAGCAGTGTACCTCCTCATCTAGGAATGCTGTGACTTCTCTGTGCTTGGCAATTTTCAGAATTCAACTGGGCGATCCCTGAGCAAGATGGTGTTGCTTTGACATCAGTCCTGCTCCAAGCAGGAGGTTGGACTAGACATCTGAGGTTGCTCCTGACCAAAATCTTTTTATACTTCTTTAAGTCCATGAAATGAACCTGCAACATAATTAATGTTTCTTTTGTTTCTAATGTATTTAGTGAACAACTTATTAGTTGTGGCTTTGCTAGGCATGGATTTTCCTCTGTCCGTTTTCCCTCCTCTAACAATATCTCTGCTTCATAGCACATTGTGTTGATTGCTGCATATTGGTTAGTATCTATTACTTTCTTCTTCTTCATATATATATATATATATAGTCATTTTGCTTCCAATTGCTGTTTTCAGGTTACCAACTTACAGGATGGGCTTTCAGCCAAAGTTATATTTTCTTGACTCTGCAATATTAACTTTTCTGCCCTGTTGCAAGCTCTACTCAAAGAACTGCCGATTTCCCACTCTACAGGGGATGTTGCCCCTTCAATTTTCTTCATGATTGTCACCATCTCCATGAAGTTTGTGAAGCTGCTGGTTCCATGAGTGATGAAGAGACCAACAAGCTGTACCAGTCCACGGGAGAGTTATGTGACTCTCTAGCACATTGGCAAAGCAGGCTAGAGCAGCAGTGCTGAGACCAGCCCATCTCACCTGGTGCCCAAGGGAGGCTCTGCTCTGGTTGTTCACACCCAATACAGCACCCGAGCTGCTCTCCCCACGCTGGAGCATCTCTGCTCTCCCTGGCAGCCTGTTGCACTGCTTCACTATCCTTAAAGAGTTTTTCTTCAGGTCTAGCCTGAATTTCCCCACCATGGTTTAATCCCATTGCTTCTTGCCCTGTCCTGCCTTCAGCCTTGTACACAACTGGAGTGTGCTGCTGTGGCCCCCCCCCAAGTCTTTAATTTGCTGGGGTGAATTAGTCCCACTTTCAGTCTTTGCTCACAGGCTGCACTTTCACACCATCTAAGCACTGCCAGTGGTCCCTCTGAGCCCTCTCCAACCAGCCCAAATCTCACCTGAAATGCTGCAGCCAGAGCTAGGCCAGGTCCTCCAGCGGGTCCTCCTACCAGACCTGTGCAGCCTGTGCACAATGACACATTTCTGTATTATTTCTCATGCTGTGACATTCGCCGATTCTGCACAAGCACAACATTTTTGGCTCTGGTTCAACTGAAAATTTGCAGCAGCAGCATCCAGGTCCTGTCCTGCAGAATGGTGACAGACTCAGCTGCTGCCCGTCCCAAGCTCCCTGCTGAATCTCACTCAGCACCTGCCTCCTTTCACTATGAACCTCTGAGGGCTGCTCTTCTTCCTCTCCACAGGACAGCTTGGAAATGGGACATGGGTACAGACAGGGGAACAGATAACCCCCTCCCACTGCATACACTGTAGCCACTCCTTTCCTGTGCCCTGGGCTATTTTATTTGCAGTTGTGCAATTTCTTGGCGTTGCCAACAGGGTCTAACCTAGAGGCTCTTTACTGCCTTCACCTTTGTGCCATGCCCCAGCTAAAGCAGATGGCACCTATTTTGCTACACCCTCACTGTGGCCAGGAGCTGCTGATGACCCTGAATGTGTGTGCAGCCCTGTGTGAATGTCCCTGCACTGTCCAGAGCCACTTCTTGTCACTAGCAGACACAGGTATGTACTTCAGACCAGAGAGAGGAGCCATTGAAAGGTCTGCAATGCACACAATATAGCAAAGCCCAGCTCTCCTCTTTTCATCACCTCCCTTTCAGCTTCTCACTCCTTCTGCCACCATCATCACAAATAGTTTCCTTCTGCCCACCAAGAGGGAAAGGCTAAATGCATCCCTCCTCATCCTCCAGCTGAGCTTTCTGAGTCATCCCCCCCATACACTTCTACCTGCTTCTCTCCTTGCTCCTTGGCCTTGCTCTATGCAGGATCAGTCCCCACACACATGACTGCCACTCCCATGTGCAGCCTCATGATGGGCAGAAGCACTGTGTTGGCGGGCACTGGCCCTGCTGTGCCCAGGGCTGCGCGGAGTGTGGATGCTGCATTTCCAGCTCCGCCTGAGCCTTTTTGCAACAGTAATGGTAAATGTGCACGACAGCTGGAAATGGTTTAATTTCTGTGCCCAGCACCTTTAGATACAGCAAGGGTTGGACATGGTGCAGGGTAGGGTTAGAGCAGAGCTTCAGGAGTGAGATGCTCATAGGGACACGTTCACACAAACTCTCTTTTAGTAGCAACATTTTTTTCTTCCATCTTAAATATAACACAGCCACTTCAAACTTCAGCTTTTCTTCTGCCGCATGGTACCAATGTCAGGACAAAGTCAGACTGTTATTTTGCCAAACAATGAAATACTGAGATGTGGATGGAGCAAAAACTGAGTAATCACTGAATCATTGAGCAATCAATTACCATCAGATCTGTTCCTGGAGCTGTTTCGGGAATCCCAACCTTGAGGAACCTCCACTGTAAGGGCAAAGTCTTGCACATCCACAGTTGCTGAACGGTCCCTGCCAGTGCTGGGGACCGTGGGAGTAAAATCAGTCTCTGGTAGGTGCAAAATCAGTTTCCCTTCACCAGGAGGATGGTGCAGCATGGGAACACATCACCCTGGGGAGAGGGATCACCCTCAAGAGTGTCGCAACTTGGCCAAGCAAAGTTGCTCTAATGTAGGGGACAGTCCAGCTTCAAGCAGGCAGCAGGACAGGAGCACCTCCAGAATGCCTTTGCACCAGTGCTTCCACATTACTGTGGCGAAATTAAGGAATCTTTCCCCTGTATGAAATATCCATGTTGTTGTTTTGTTATATCGAATGGTTTTATTTATTGTAGTTTATTCTGAGGCACTGACTTATATCAATTTGGTGCCACTAATTTAGCCAACAGGAGTGAAATTATGTTACTGTCCTGCTCAAATCCCCCCTCCTGCTATAGCCTATGCTTATTTTACTGTCAGGGTTCTTTTGTTTCTCTCTGCCAGCTATATCATTTTAAGAAAAGAGGAGGAAAATACTATTATGGTGCTCTAGAAATGCCCACTCTCCTGTCTGCTCTCCTGACTCAGAAACATGATGTCTCATCCAGAGTCTTCCCCTCCTGGGCAGAGTTCTCTCGCAGGGATTTAGAAGCATGCTTTTGAAATGATCCCACCCAAGGGATGGACACAGACCACAGCAATCTCCCATGCTGGTACTGTTTGCTTTGTTTGGGCTCTTTGGCAGCTCTGCTTGACTGGATTGGTTTTGAACATCACAGACTTTGTGCACAGTTGCCCAATATTGGTGCTCAGGAGCTCTTGGGGTCAGTAAATAGCTAGAAAACTGACTTGGCAGCAAGGAGCAAAGGCTTTCTGCTGGCATAAGATGGAGAGCAGGACTGCATGGCTGGGAATGCAGGGAGTGGGAAGGAGTGATGGGAAATGCGCTGGCTGTGTTCAACATGGAGTTTGGGAAAGGACGGAAGGGTCTGCATGGTTGGTGGGGCTGGATATGCTCTTGTCCTCCCTTAAGTGTCTGAACCGTATTGTTATTATCATTATTATTATTATTACTGTTATTACTTTATGAATTGGTGTGCATGCATATTAACAAGGGTATGCACGGGACTGAGTCTGCCTGGCTCCAATCTACCTGGCAAAAGACGTGGCTTGCATTTAGAAAATTATTTTAGCCTTCCTGGGCCACGTTTTAAGGCAGGTTTGTTCAATACTTCACATTTCAAGCCCTCAGTCCTGACTAGGCTTCCCACTTGCGACACAAATCTAATAAATAATAGGCATGGCTGAGTGGTGAGACCTCTTTATGTCTTGCATACGAGCTTGTGTCACCCGGCTGTTGTAATGCCAGTGAGACCTGGACGGAGCAGCCTTGACAAGAAGGCAGCTCAAGATTTCAGCCAGCAGACTAATAGCTAATTGAGTGTATTTCAATCATGAGATCCACAGAACAAAAGCAGACTCCACAGAGTAGAAGGAAATCGCATCTTAGAGTAATCCGAATGTGGGTAGATAATTAGGCCTATATTTCATGGGAACATTTGCTGGGCAACATAATGAAAAGGCCAGCAACATAATTTTCTTTAAGTAGCGTGATGCCTCCTACTAGGGCCGTGCTGTGCCAGTGCTGGTGCTGCAGTGCAGCACGAGCAGGGAAAGGCATTGCACAGCCAGAGGGGCTGTTGCATGATGGTGTGAAGCAGAAGCCTGTCCTCCCCATCTCTAAAGTCTGCTCAGAGGAAGCTGCTAAGGCTCCTGCACTGCTCTCAGCAAGAAGGTGGCAAAATAAATCCCACAGCCTCATCACTTTCCCATCTCTCTGAATGGCAGCCACAGCAAAGTCTGTTCAAGTTGCTCTTGCAGAGCTGGACAGACCCAGGCCAACTCAGTGCTACTATGGGAGTCTCTACTATCGCAGTGGGAAGCCAGGCTGCTGCCAATGAACCCAACTTGGAAGAGCTCCTGCTCTGAGTCATTGTCTGATGCAGCTTGGAAGGTCAGCAGGGGCTGACAAAGCAGCTCTGCAGTTGGGGTTCAAGGGGAACGCAGCCTGGCTGGCTGTACCCAGGAAATCCCTTCATGCGCGAAGCCCAGCCTAGGGAGCGGCAGCACACTGTGCTCTCTCAGCTGTGCTCGGCCTGTGAGAGTTGGCGGTACGTGCTGTTAATGGGCTGCTGCACTTGCACTCATCCCAAGAGAGTGCATGAGTCCTCAATCCCCCCTCCCCCCCCCAACCTATGGCTATTCCTGGGAAGTAAAGCTCCAAGGCCTTTTTCAACATTGTTGTTTCCCAATTTGGCATAGAAAGGCTCTCCTTTTCCATGTCCTCCACCCTCAGCTAAGCACAGATCCTCCCTTCCAAATCTCCAGTTTGCACTAGGGCTGCTTCTGGCTTGCCCTTTCAGGGATCTTGCTGCCTTGTGCAGGAGCAAACAGATAATATAAAATAATATTTGGCGTCTTCATAATGCTGGCAAAATTAGAAGACTTGGGAAAGTGCAGTGACTTAGGAGGATGGAGGAGAGGGTTTAATCTTTGAGCAGAGGTAACTCAGGGTCTAAGGGGACTGAATTCCTCTCCTGCCAGTGCTGCACTCATTAGCACATCAGGACTGGGACATGTCATGTAACAGAAAGCAAGGCTGAGAGGCTGTATCCAGCCCTGATAATTACTAATTAGGTCTTTTACTAAAAATAGCTGGGGGTGAACTGGCCCAACATTGGGTCTGAATACTCCATATCCCAGCTGGTTCAGAAGAACTGTTCATCTAGTGATCAGGCCTATCTTTGGGACTGCATTTGAACAAGCTCTTATTTTCTGATGTCAAACACTTGGCCACTTAAGAACAGTTCTGTCCAAATGAATCTGCTCAAAGCAAAACCATATTTCTTGGCTAACTCCAACTTGTTAGCTATTGATATTGCTTCTGTGATGTATTGCCTGATTTTACTTATGCCAGTGTTGGGAAAGTTATTTTCTTACAGTGCCTCACTAAAGTTTCTAATCAGTGCATTCAACAGCAAAATTTTGACTTGACTAAACCGACCAAATGGGAAGGCGGCTTGATGATATTTGAGTGACCTTCTGGTACCGGGGAGACCTTGAGCTTCCCAGTGCCATTGGCCATAACTGTTGTTCTCAAAATCTTTCCGAAGAGTGCTACAGAGATAAACCCCAACAGCTCCCCCACCATCTTGGTTTTAAGCACCATCTCTCAGGGCTGTTGTGACTTGTCAGAAGAGCTGAATTGGGACACCGTGTTTATGGACAGTTGATGCATCAGTTTGTCTTCTCTTTTCAGTCTGGTGCTTTGCCCCTCCATTACCACCATACTCGGGCCAGTTGTTTTGTGCAGAACTATGGGAGCAGAGGGCAGGGGGCTAAAAATATCCCTGCCTGAGCCAGTCCTCCCAGCACCACTTCTGCAGTCTCAGCACATCATGTGCCTGGGAGGCACACGCACCTCAGCTTGCACTGCTGTAAAGTACAGCCCTGGGAAATGTCCCTGGGGAGGAGGTCCCAACCTCCCTCTGCACAGCTAACCCTGTTATTTTGCCCTTCCCAGTAACTAAATATTGCAGTTATCTGCAGGGACCACAGACAATCCTGGTCTCAATTTGGACCAAAGAAACTACAGCCATCTCACATGGCCCATTAAACATCCTGCTTTGTCCTGTTTTTATGCTTACCACACTGCTGAGTCCCTTACCTTTACATCCTGGGTTTGTACTGTCTCCAAAGCCAGCGACCAGTGTGTGAGGCCCAAATGCAGCTTGGGTGGGGATGATATTCAGATGAACCTAGGAGAAAAAGAGGCCATTTCTGAGGATAAAGATCAGTGCAGAGTCCAGTACTGCGCCACTGAAGTTGGGATTGTTTTTCTCCTGTGTGCCTATCTTTCCAATTATCTGATCTGGATGTCCCGAGCCATTTTATTACCTAGTTATTCACTGTCATGAGGTCCTTGTATAACTCTTTACAGCATCTCATGTATTTATGACTCTGAATACCGCAACATCATCAGCAAGCTTTGTCACCCCTTTTTTCAATTCCTTTTCAAGATTATTTCTGAATATGCTGAAGTAAGCAGACCCCAACATAGGTCCCTGGGAGGGCTCCATCCAAGTCATCCATCCATTCAGGAGCATGCCTATTGATAGCTACTCTTTGAGAATCCTTTAACCAGTTATTTATCTATTTTAAGCCTTTTCTGTTAATCCCATGGTAGCTGCATTTCTGTAAGAAACTCCTGCAACAGACCTTTTGGGAATCCAGGCAGGCTATACCACATGCTTATTGACTCCTCTGAAGAACTGTATTAGATTTATGAAACATTCCTTTATTCAAGGAAAACCACCTTTGTTTTCTTCCCAGTATTTCACATGTATCCAACTATGCACTAATTGTATTCCTTATTACAATTTCTATCAGTTTGCCCAAGAGGGACCTCAGACTTTACGGTCTGTAATAAACCCAAACCCTTCCCATTTGTCAACCTGAAGCTCTCAGACACCAAGGCTATGTTATGCACAGTGACTACATGCTACAATTAAGTAATTAAACTGTTTCATTGCTGAGTTCCCGAGCACTTAGGTGAACCATCTCAGTCTGGTGAATTTGCACTCTTTGGTTTGACTATTTATTCCTCAACTTCTTCTGCTGACACTTGAATATAAGCCAAATCCAATGCCACATCCATATAAAGATGACTTTTGGCACAGAAACATCTCTGAACTTTTCCTCACCAACTACAGCTACAAAACA
The DNA here is from genome assembly GCA_013401275.1 of Pandion haliaetus. NCBI lineage: Eukaryota > Metazoa > Chordata > Aves > Accipitriformes > Pandionidae > Pandion > Pandion haliaetus. The sequence goes on along the minus strand of VYZV01012582.1, from coordinate 309,648 downwards.
TTCATTGTTTTTCTGTTCTGACCTTATCTCCTATGAATGGTCCTCTTGCACTGTGGCCAACTTCTGACTCTCCAACAGGCTTCCTGTGTTTGATGTGTTTGAAGAAGTATTTATTATTGTTCGCCTTTTGCAGGTTGTTCCTGTGACTCTTTTTGGCTTCCCTTGTTTCTGCTTTTTGCATTTAAATTATCAGGATACACATTTTTTGCTCGTTTAGACAAAAATGGCTTTTCTAAGCAGAAAAAGGCTGGATCCTTAAAGTCTGAGAATCATCAGGCCATCTCATCTGAGCCTGATCTAAGACCTAGACCTAATCAGGTTTAAGGCTCTGGGTTTCCCACTAGACAGAGATGTGCTGTTTAGTTTGACAGGATGCTGAGATGCCACATTTTTCAAGTGTGATACATTTATATGGACAAAAATCATCACTGGCCAGGATGAATTTTGCCTGGCTTGGGCTTCAGGATATTGCACTTTCACCGGTGGAAGGAGGGAAGCATTTCTCTGACTGGCTATGATTATTTTGGAAGCTGTTTTGGGGGGTGGCTCCCCCAGGATGATGTAAGTTCAGCAGAGAGAGCCCCATGAGTGGAGGTCTGGGGCTCAGGCGGAGGGACCGTGTTTCTCCCTGCCTCCTCCTTGGCCTGTTTGCCTATGTGTGTGCGTCTGGAAGGCCTGTTGCCATGGAGAAGCAATGAGGAACAGTCCGCTTGGCTCACCTGACACTTTTCCTAGCACGAAGCAAAGGCGTCTCTCCAGCTGTAATGAGCTGGAGGCCTGCTGCCTCCTCTTCTGTGCCACAATGGGGTAACCCAGACCCCCAAGTACCTGGGAGAAACCCAAAGGCAGGGAGGAAACCCTACATGAAGGTAGGGAAGGAGCAGAGAGCAAGAGGGGAAACTGCAGGGAGATGGGCCAGTGCTCATGGGGCACTATGGAGTGACAGAGCCAGGTGCTTCTCAAGGGCACACAGACCAACAGGCAGTGGGCACCTGCTGCAACAAGGGAAATTCCCATTAGATGTATGGAAAAAGTCTTTCCCTGGGAGAGTGGTGCAGCCCTGTAACATCAACTGGAGCGGTGATGGCATCTCCATCTTTGGAGGTCTGCAAAACCCATCTGGCCAAACCCTGAGCAGCCAATGTGCCTTTGAAGTGAGCCCTGCACTGGGCTGGATGCTTCCCAGACTCGAAGAGCAAGACCTTGCTGGGGAATGGACAAGGGAGAGCTTGAGAGAGCTCCAAGAGGCAGAAGGTGGCCTGAAAACAAGATGAAGTTGGAAGGATCCCTGCTTTTTAATTTTGAGAATTGACAATACTAGACACTGCTTCACTGAGATGGTAATTACTTGCATGGCTCAAGTTCTCTACAGTTTTTTTTAAGGTGCTCCCTAAAAACAGATGGATTTTCTCTCATTTTCTGTTGTAGAAACTCTTTGGTGACATGACTGTGCAACAGAAACCAGGGCGGGAGTGGGGGGATAGGAATGAGTAGAAGTTTAATGGGAGTCATCTTCTGTGGGAAGAAATCAAATGCACTGATGCTGGGTTTTGTTTTGTACCTGAAAAATGTCACTGTGAGCAACTTCGGGGTGTTTCCAGGTAGATCTGGTGGGGATTATGTCAGGAATAGAGTAGACCTGTCAGTTTGGGTTTTTTTTTTTGTTTGCATTTTTAAGGAATAGCATTTGCCACAACTGACAAAATATTTAATCATAGAAATAAAGAGCATTTTCCCCCTTTAATTACACAGGAAAAAAAGTGGGGCGGGGGGGGAAGCACAGTCAAAAGACTCAGGCTGGCCTTATTTTTAAAGTATTCTCATGTATTTCTTTTTTTTCCCTTCTTTTGACTGTATGCACCTTCAGATCTCTGTGTCTCTGTTTTTAGTGGCATGAAGCAAGGCTAGGCATTGAATTAGGTGAGCATCCATCAGCTCTACCACACTTGCTTCCAATACACAGGACTGAGGTGTACCTGTCCTAAAAATCTCTTCACCAATATTAGCACACGGGATCAAGACCGTAATGTTTAAAGAAGTCCTACCACTCAGTTCAGTGCTGTGTAACAGCAGAGCTGTGTTCATCCTGCTTGAGATGATACAAAACTGCACAGTAAGAGGAGCAACTCTCATCCACAAGAGCAGCTCTGCGGAGCAAATGGGACGTGGATGCCACCTCACTCGGTGGCAGTGATGGATCAGATGATGTCACTTAGCTCCTCTCCTTTGGTCAGCTAGTCTAAGCTAAAAAGCAGGGTGACATCTCTGATTGCGCACATGGCACTTCTGCTCACAGCTTGGGTCTAAGCGAAGACACTTTTCTGAAAGTTTGTTATTCACAGTGAATTCCCAAGTGTATGATAAAATTCCAGCTGGTGAGGTATTTACATCCTGCTCCTTGTGTCCACATACACTAGGGTAGTTGAGTACCTTATTCACTTTTTTTTCTGCTCTCTGCATGAATTACTTTATTTTTCAATTTGTAGATTAATAGACCAAATAGTTAGACTTAATTTATTCAAATCCTCACATATTTTCTTGCAGATTTGACTTCAGAGTCTATGAAGAGAGGACTGAAGCTTTTCCCAAACTTTCGGTCTCTTCCATGCAGGGTCACTGAAGACAGTGAAACTTACGCTGCAGCCTTCCCCAGGTAAAGACAAGACAAGGTGTGTCTGTTTGTTTGTCACTCCCTCCTTTGGCTGCCTCTTTTCACAGAGCTTGTAGGAAGTTTAATTATCTATAAAACTTCTACCGCTCTGTCAAATATTGTTGAATGAGTTGGCTCTGAATTCCTGAGATTCGTGCACTCGCAGAGCCATGGGCACTGCCCAAGTGTTTTTTCTGTATATATTGTGAATATTTAAAACCTTGCTGCCCCCACTCAGGTGCCCTAAAAGCAGATTTATAAAATACTTTCTCGAGAAAAAGCACTTTTCCACACCTTCCTAGGGATCAAAACCTCTGCTGTGAAGAAAGGCTGAAGGAGTTGGGATTGTTCAGGTGGAGAAGAGAAGGCTCCAGGGAGACCTTCTTGTCGCCCTTCAATATATAACAGGGGCTTACAGGAAAGATGGGGAAAGACTTTTTACCAGGGCCTGTAGTGACAAGGGGCAATGGTTTTAAACTGGAAGAGGGTAGATTTAGATTGCACATAAGGAAGAAATTTTTCACGATGAGGGTGGTGAGACCCTGGAACAGGATGCCCAGAGAAGCTGTGGATGTCCTATCACTGGAAGCATTCAAGGCCAGGTTGGATGGCGCTTGGAGCAACCTGATCTAGTGCAAGATGTCCCTGCCCATGGCAGGAACTAGGTGATCTTTGAAGGTCCCTTCCAACCCAAGCAGTTCTGTGATTCTATGAACTGAAAATCCTCTGAGGCTTGGCTGACCAAGCGGCCAATCAGCTTCTCGTGCTGGGTTTGTTTTCAAGCATTTGATGACCTCAAGGATGGTGTTTTCTCTGGCAGGTAACACTGGGGACGAGGAGGTGTCTGGACACCCAGCTGTGCCTCATGGCTCTGCTGCCTCCAGTTGCCTCTGGGAACTCCCCTGCTGCCCTGAGATGATAGTGGTGAACAGTGATGGGCTGAAGGAACAGTGGAGGAGAGCGGGCATTTGCGTCAATCCTTCAGAGACATCATGTTCAAAACCTGACAGCCCGACCTTTGTGACCGTGTCCACCTCGCCAGCAGCGGGACCCCGGTGCACCCACCCATCACCCTGCCATCAGCAAAGCACCCAGCTGTGGAAAATAAACCATGCATAAAACCTTTCACTGGTTCTGTCAAAGGCAGGCTATCGTTTTATGTCAAAACGACTGCTTTTTTTGCAGCCTGCAGGTCTGTTTCCTGACGGGAGCCCCCTCGCCCTCGCCCCCGGCAGACATGTCCGCCGGCAGACGGTTGGACATTCACCTCAGATGTGGGCACAAACCGAGGAGGGCAGAACCGCAGTGAACGCGGGACTTCGCCGATGGCTGCGCCGCGGGGTCTGGGGGCAACTGCCTTTCCCCGGGGTCGCCGGGCCGAGGCTACCACCTCCCACCCGCCACGGCTCCGCACCTCAGGCGGAGGCGGGGCCGGCGCCCCCCGCCCGGCCGGCC
>VYZV01012582.1:285210-305483 GCA_013401275.1 Pandion haliaetus | reverse complement strand
GCGGCGCTTCCTGGGCGGCGGGCCGCGCCCGGGCCCTCCCTCCTGCCGCAGTCAATGAGGAGGCAGCGGCCGCGGCGAAGAGCCGCACTCGCCGGGGGCTCCCCCCCGCGCGAATATGGGCACGGCCGTGTCCAAAAGGAAGACGCTGAGGAACGAGGCCATGTCGTCGGTGGCGGCCAAAGTGAGGTGGGTGTTGGGGGAGCGGGCGGCGCCTCAGGGAGCCCCCGCGGCGCCGGGGACCCTGCCCGCCCCAGGCCGTGTCTGGGGCTCTGCCCGCGCGGCGCCGAGTTAGGGGGAAGGCCCCGGGCCCCTCTGGACAAGCCAAGGCGGCCGGCTGCGGGCAGGACACCCGGTCTTGTCCCCTAGGGCCGGAGTGGCGGCTGTGCGGGGCCATCGGGGCAGGGTGCTCTCCCCCCGGGGCTCGGGAATGGCAGCCTGGGGTAGGAGAGCTTGGAGGCGCCCTGGCGTGCACCCACGGGACACTGCCCGTGAGTCCCCCTTGCTGGCTGCGGCGGTGCCCCCCAAAAGCAGCCACACGCTTGCAGACGGCTGGTGGCTGCAGGGGACTATGCTCCCCCCGCACACAGCGGACCCTCAGCCTTTGGAGAGGTGATATGTCTCCAAAGGTGTCCCCGCTTCTTGCTGCCGGCCTGGCTAATACCATCCGTAGGTTTTATTTGCTGGGGTAGCAAGGAGCAGGTCAGAAGTGGATTTGTCAGGGATGGATCTTTCTAATCTTCAGGAATTGGAAGTGTGGGCAGTTTGCTCATTGGTTTCTCATCAGCTGAAATGCCATCTGTGTGTCTGAGGGCAAAGTCAGCAGCTTTCTTCAAGGGGGTCTTGCTCCTTTGAATGGAAAACCGACTGTGTGGAAATCTGGACCCACCACATCTGCCCTCTTTGGCAGTGTCCCAAGTCGCTACCTTGACCAGTTAAAAGGTTTGGGTTCCATATTGTGCCTGTTGTGTTTCTGTATTGCTTGTCCTCCAGTGCAGCATTTCACTTACTGTCTGGTCCCAGTGCTTATTAGTATCAAACAGGGGAGATCCTAGAAAATGCATTTGGTGCTTGGTTATACTTAGGTTTAAAAAGCTATTGCAGATGAGCTTTGCTACAGTACCCTTTGCCCAGAGAGATGGGAACAACCCTTTTCCCACACTGCAGTGCGAGTGTCACAGCAATCATCTGGTGACTATTTGGGGGCATTGGCACAGCTTTTTAGGGGCTCCTACAGCACGGTTGTGTAAAGGGGTAGGTCTGTCAGTGTCTCTGCTACATCTACACTAGCTCTTTGCTGCTGAAAAAAATGGGAAGAAATAAACTTTTCAGCTGCATTATATAATGCTTCCTTTGTGTTAGACAAAATTGTATTAGAATAACCTGGTGTCATATGCAGGACTCGATCTGTGCTGCTGAGAGATCTCAGTCACCCCTCTGTGATTGTAACTCAGCGTTATGGCATCTGTGCTGGGAGGAAGGGTAGTCTTACGGTTTGAAGTGAAGAGATCCAAAGACATCTCTCTATTGCTGTCTGTTTACATTGTAAAGAAATTCATCCTTCATAGTCTGGAGTGCCTCTGGAGAAAGCTGCCTGGGCAGAGCCTGGAACTTTTCCCCACATTATGGTGCACACTGTTCATAACCAGTAAAGAAAACATGAGTGCTTTCAATGGCATTCAAAGATCTGGAAGTGGGATTCTTTCTGGCAGATGTCAGCCAGGTGGTTATACAGAAGTGACACAAAGTGCACCATAACTGTTGTAACGGGGTTCTGGGAGTAGGATTAGACAGCCAGTCACACAAACAACATATTTGGTAGCCGGTAAGATTTCAAGTGGTAATGTGGGTGTTTGGGAGTGACTAGCGTGTTTTGAATGCAGTGGCTTGTTAGCCTACACCAGGATGGGCAGATGCTGCTCAAGTAGTATCAACTGTGTAGGGTCTAGAAGGTGCCTCTGGGGTTCTGGTTTGCTACATACCTGCTGTAACTACTGACAAGCTGCTGCTACTGTTTGTTATGTGGGAGCTCTGAGGTGTCTCTTGGTGGTGTGAATTGTGGTGGTTTGACCAGAAAAGTTAGCTGAGTGGACTTGGGCTGAGGAACATGAAGTCCTTGAGGAGTGTCTGGTCACATAGACCATGGCACAGGACAGGTGCTCTTATGTGTCTCACTGTTCATGCCCTGTGCTAGAAGTGCCTAATCGAAAAAGCCTTTGCAGGGGGCAGAGAACTTGTTAAGGAACTCCTTGCATTGCCTCTTTGTATGGAGAAGGTGCTGGTGGGGACAAGCGCTGCCAGTATACCTCCATCCTGCCAATCCAAGCTCACCTCAGTCCCTGCCTTGTGTAGTCTCTGCCACCCTTAGAATTTCTACAGCGGTGATAACCCGCCTGCTGAAAGGTTTCCTCTGGGCTTCCCAGAGCACATCACACACAGCTCCTCTGCTCTGCCCTGGGTCCTCCTCCATATATCCTTATCTTCCTTTTCTACAGCGAGGATGCTGCAGGACAGTAGATAAGGTTATGGAGAGAGACTATTCTGTCCTTCCAAGATGGTTGGGGACTTGGATCATCTGTGTGGGTAGCACTGCTGCAATGATCAGGTCCCCTGTGGTTTCATGTAGGCAGCTGTGGGATCCTGTTCTCGTGCTGCAGGAGGAGATGCCCTGGGATTGTTTCTCTGCACCTCCTGAGCTCTGTCCTGTTCGTATTTCTCCTGACTTTTCTTTTTGAGAGAAAAATTACCTCCTCAAATTCACTGCAAGTCTGAGTGGCCACTGATGTATATTTATTATGTGTGGCTGGAGTATGTGTGTGTGCATCTGAGTGTCTTACTGAGCAGGGAGCATCATTTGCTTGCTGTCGTGAGTAATGTGATTTAAGCAGAAGGTGCAAGCTCCCTAGATTCTTAAATTAAAATCTCTGCAGAGCGACTCAGGGGAGTCTCCTGTCCCTGGAGAATTAATTAAGCTCCATGCAGTTTGTTGTGTGCTAGGTCTTTTAAATGGCTTCTTACAAAATAATGGCATAGTTGCTCTGTGCTAGCATTGTTGAGAGCATCCACGATGCTGCCAACTTTGGTCTCTGTAGTCTTGTCCTCTCCTGAGAGGGTTGCAGCGAACTGTACACTGATTCTGTGTATGGCACCTGGGAAGCGACTGTGGCTCAGTGCTGTTGCTTTGATCAAATCTGAAATGCTTGTATGCGAGAACTTGCTGTCATACTGTGTTTCCTTCCTGTGTGTGTTTTTTTGCCTTGCAGCTCCTGGGGCACAAGTGCTGAAGACAGGGATGACGCAGTTGTCCTTGAGTCATGACCTTGGTGCTGCCCCTCTGCTGACAGCTCCCAGGCTGCTGTGGTTTGGGCTTGTGCAGGTTCTTTTCAGGGTCCTGGCCTGCGTGGTGTCTGACACATGCTCCTTGGCTACTTAGTATACTTTCAAGCCCATAGATGGACCAAAGCCTTTAGAAATGGGGAATCTTTGTCCTTGCTGCCTTGACACCTACAGAACAATACTGGCACCCCAAATGTGGCAATAATTATCTTGCAGCTCTGCTTTGTATTACTCTGGCATACAGCTTTTCTTTGGGAGCGTGTGATAGTGCGAGCAGACAGACATGAGACTTTTGTTGGGTGTTCCAGAACCATGTCTCCTTGATATAGCTAGCACAAGAAATATTTGAGTCGAGAGTGTGGTTCATCTTACTCAATTTCAGGACTTTGGTGTCTAGTCCAAAATACCCCACAGAGAGAGAAGAATTTGGTCTCACTCCCTCTCTACTGAATAGAGAGGGATAGAGAGTGGGCTTAAACGAGGCCACAAAGCGTTAATTGCTGTGAAAGGGTAAATCTTGCACTGACAAAATGCTGAGGTACTTGAATGCGTTCCTTATCCCAGGTTTATTACCATGTGAGCAATTTTTGGCTTAGATTGGGGTTCTTAATGGAGTCTAGATTCCTTTTTTCTGCTTGTGAATTTTCCTGTGAGTGGTATGAACTCTGTCATGCTTTGATTACTGTGTTCTTTTATCTTCTTCCTGCTCTGTCCTCTCTTCCCCTGTCCAAGTTTTGTGACTATAAATTCCTACAAGACTGGAGAGTCTTTGATTTTAAGATCCGTTGCTGACATCTGATTTCCCTTTCTTAAGAGTGAGAATTTAGAACTTTAAGATGTAAAATTAAAGTTTTCCAGCTACCATCTCCCTACATAGATATTTCAGAAAACTAATTTTTGTGAGGGTATTGTTACTATTAGGTTTCAACAATGTAGGTGTCAATAGTCTTTAATGACTGAGCTGTTAACTATGGGTATGCTGGAGGTGTTCACCTCTGCTTAGTGACAAGAGCAGGATTGCTGCTGTAGGAGGACCTAGGTCCTGATGATGCAGGAGTTCTCTTCTCCTGTTTTCCTGAGATGCAGCACTGTCAGGTGCTGTCACAACAGATTGCTGCTGCAACTCCTCTGGGCAGTACTTCTGAAGGAACACAAGATGGTGGGTGTTCTTTGTTTTTCTATGTAATACTCCTGAATAGTCCAGGTTTTGCTTAGCTTCCTGCTATGCTCTAAATGGAGTTCTCTCAGGTCTTTCGTGTATCTCTTGAGTGTTTCAATACACATTTCTTTACTCAGTTCAGTGTCAGTTTGGTGGATTGCATAAATTTGTGTGCATCAATTTCTCGTAGCTGCTAGTATGTATCAAGGCCCATTTTATCCTGTTGATGTGATTATTTCAGAGACATGAAGGCTATTCCATGCTCATCACGTTGTAATTGAGATCTTTGTTATTTGGCGACTTTCATCCTTCTAGCAAATGTATGTCTAGACCATCTATGCTACTTTGCAAAATCTCAGTTTCTCTTCCAGACCTGAGTCCAGCTTTGACATCTTATGCACGGTGAGTACTGAAAAATGCCCTCAGAAGGGTGGCTGCCTTTGCTGTCTGTGTTATGCTACCCCATCTCACCCTCTGCACTCTTGAAGTCATTCTGACTGAGAAGCCGCCAGAGAATATGGTGGTGTTTTCTCTGAGGAAATGGCAGTCTTGCCTTTACTCGTTAGACTCAGTAGTGCAGCGTACCAAGGCTATGGTCCCTGGTTGATGTCCTTTTGCTAAATCAAGCTGTGCTGACTGTGTAACTTGCAGGTCTGATCTGCCACTAAAATTAAAACCTCTCTCTAAATGAGTCAGGGCTAAACTTGTCATGTCATTAGCTGATTACCTCTCAGTACTACCCGTTCATTTGTATGCAGCTTTTGCGGTGTCATACACTCAGGGTTATAGCTCATCGGCCTGTGTATCTGTAAGGCACCTTGTGCTTCATCTTATTTATGTGAAGCAAGTTTTCTTTTTTATATCTTGCCAGTTAAATTATACTGAGGTGTCTCTGCTCTGAGCCCGGTTCAAGGGTTTTCTGTCCAAAGCTATCAGGCAGCTTGATGGGACTTGAACTACATTGGCTGTGATAGTGGAGGCAAAATGGAGCTGAGAGAAAAGTACGATTGTGTGACTTGTATTAATACAGTGTGTTGATAAAAGAAATGGAAAAGAATGGTATGAATAAAGCAGCTACAATCTGTTAGAATTTTGCTCTGACTTTATTCTGATCAAGTCAGAAGGTAGCCAAGAAGAGGGGGTAAATGGCACATTAATGATACAGACAGATGCTGGTAAACTGGTGTGACTGAGCACAGTGAGGGCAGAGAAGGAACACAAAAGGCTTGGCAAGGGGAGATTAAGCATAAGGATTTAGCATGGCCAGCAGAGTCCCCTTGGCAAAGCGCGCATGCAGACATCTGTGGGAGATCAGCTGAGGCACAGCCAAGGAGAAGCCGATGGCGCTTGGGAAGCAGGAATGTAGAAGGAAACCACTGAGATAATAGGCAAAAAAAATTAGTCTGAAGTTTGCAGTGTAATTGGCTGGAAACCCCCCGTCGCACATTGTACTGTGCAGGTGGCATTGCCTTATTAGCTGTCGCTAGATAACTGTGATCAAGCATCCACATTCATTTGCTCTTAGGTTGGTCTGTAGTGTCTGAGAGCAGTGAAAGTGGAATGGTAGTGACAGAACTGCAGGTTCAGCCTGGGCTGGACAGCAACGTTTTTGAGTAGCTATGTGCTCCTCAACTGTGCTTCTGACCTGCAAGGAGAAGTCTGGGTATTGCCTGTTCTCTGGGGGCTCTGGCACTTGGGATTTTACCCTCCTACCTCGTTTGCTTGGGGAAACAGGAGAGGAGGTTAGGGACACTACAGCACCTTTAAACTCAGGCTCTTATTCCGAGTGACACTATTTTCACCATGGAACAAGGTGGGATGGAGGGTGGCAGTGCTTCTCTCTGGCTCTGTTAGCCATGTGCAGTTTGGGTCTTAGGAAGTGCTTGGTACTGATTTTTTGAGCCTGTGGTTTGCAAGCTAAGGGCCAAGCATTGGTTCAGATTTTAAGGCAGACAGATCAGCTTCAGGCACTGGCAGACAGATGAATGGAGAGAATGATAGATGAACTAACATGCTCTTGGAGCTTTTGAACTAGTTACAGACTAAATTTTATCATCATATTTCAGTGTTTTTTGTGTAAATCACCATATTCTCTCACTGATAATTTACCTGAGAACTTGCTTGTTATTTTTTTCTACATGGAATGACTGCTGATGCACAAGAGAAGCTTCAAAGTCTTTGCCGAGGGTGTAAGTGCCCTGTTTGTGAATGGTATTGATGATGCCTTGCAAGGACAGGCATTTTCATGGGAAGCCTTGGAGTCCCAGAAGTCTTGGTGGAAGAGATCTTTGAAGTCTTGAGCCCAGCCATCTGCTCAAAGCAGGGCTGTCGCCAGTGCTATGTGAGATTGGCCGTGGCTTTGGCTGAGCCTTAACCACCTCTAAGAGAGAGTGCAGGAGTAGCTCAGGAGTGCTCTTGCAGCTGTGTAGGCTGATGTTAGAATCATAGAGTCATTTAGGTTGGAAGAGACCCTTAAGGTCATCGAGTCCAACTGTAAATCTCATACTGCCAAGTCTACCACTAAACCATGTCCCTAAGTCCCACATCTACACGTCTTTTAAACACCTCCAGGGATGGTGACTCAACCACTTCCCTGAAGTTGCGACACTCCAGCTCCCAACTTTACATTTGTGTGTTGCTCCAGGACCAAGTCCTGCTTTTTGCTCAGACGGAAAGGTAGTGGGTGCAAGGAACATTCATGAAGCACTTGTCCTCCTGTGTGGGTGAACCATGATGGCCATCCCTTTGTTCTTTGTAGTGGGGATTGCGTGCTAATTGTACATGTGGCAGAGCCTCTGCCTGACCATCTCTGGGGGTGCTTAGGTACTGAGGAAGACAGTTTCAGCAACTGCCACCTCAGGCTAGTGTCTAAAGGTACAGACTGGTACTAGACAGGCAAGAATCTGGAAATGGAAAAAACCTCAGCACTTTATGTTAGCCTGTAATGATGCAGAAGGTTAAACCTTGGTTCTTGCACAGCTCCAGCTGCGCTACTCCAAAGCATTTTTCATTTGGCTGTGCTGAAATTTAGTCCCAGGGAGATTAAATTACTCTTTCTTCATCATTCATATCGATCCCTTGTTGCTGGCTGTGAATGATAAATGGACTTCTCACTCCTTCCAGCTCTAGTCCCTCTGGGAGGTACATTGTAGCTTTTTTTAATCTTTTCCCCTTTGGGAGGAGGTGTGTAAAAGCAGTGGGGGAAAATCCTGGCTACACAAGTTGGGGTATGCTGCTGCATGGGGTAGCAAAGCAGAAGGTTGTTTTGGAGGTCAAAGTAATTTTCTGCTTAGATTTTTAATGGTTGTTATGAGCGTAGCCTTTTGTGGCAGCTTGAGCTGGAGAGGGATGTTCTGAGGTTGAGCATCTCTGAAGGAGGACAGTGGATGTGATGCCTTGGTATGGAGAGTCTTCCCTGTTGCAGCAAGTTTTTGTGTCCTCCTCTAAGACATGTTGGTGTGCTTGCAGGCTGAGAGTGCTTGGCTGCTGTGTTTTGTTGGCTTGGCTTGCCAAGGAGGTGGGTGGCTGTTTTGTCTCACTGTTTGCAAGCCTCCACCCTGGACTGTCCATTGGCAAATGTCAGCCTGATTGTGATGCTGCAGACCTTGAAAAGATTGTTCTACAAACCTGGGGAAAAGGGATGGCTGGGAAAAAAATGGTATTAGTTCTCTTGAGTCACAGGTCTGTTGGGTACAGGAGAACAAGCACGGCAGCAGTATGTTACAAATGTCCTGGCTATGGGAGACTGGAGGCTGTATTTACTGTATACCAGGGAATGCATGCCTTGACCAAGGATTCCTTTCCTGTGTGGGTTGCAAGCAGAAAGCTTTTCCCTGGTTGGAATATTCATAGGTTTGCTCTCTTATGTAGTCCTTGATGTGTGATAAGGGCTAAGCTCACCCTGCCTGGTTGATTTTTAATATATTTCAGTAAAATCTCAGTCATCCACGGGACCTGAATCCGTCAGAGAACCAGGAACTGCTTTTGTGGGGTGTCGTGGGGGTCTCAAATAAGGTTTTCCAGTAATCCAAATACTGACATAGCTGGTGCTTGAGACTTAGGGTTAAGGTAGGTAAAATGGGTATTGGCATTACCGTCTAAGCTGTGATAGCTCACAGATAGGAGTTTTTAGAACCAGAGTAGAAGGCTGCGGTGATGGTTGGGACTGGGGTGGAGATACCTTCTTCCCTGGGCTGCCAGAAGGGGTTTAACTTAGGGTGGTTAGAGACAGTGATCCAGTTCTTATGTGCATCACAGAAACAAGGCCAGGTTTAATGCAGGTGTGTTTCAATTTTTTTCATTTTAACAGAGAAGCTAAAGACTAAGTCCTGGGCTTGTAGTCCAACTCTGTTTTCCCCTTTGGCCAGGGGAAAACTGAGGGGTGTTAACCAGGAAGCGCCCACTGCTATTGCAGCATGTTTAAATTGGTGTTACCTGAAGCTGAGGGAAAGGCAGCTGCAGGAAAACAGCAGTATATTGATATTGAACTGTTCCTTCTTTCCTTGGCCTTTAACCATTGCCCATCTCTTTCTTTCTCTCCTTTGCTGCCTTCTGTGATGCTTGCATATGCAGAGCGGCAAGGGCTTTTGGAGAGTATCTTTCACAAAACCATCCTGAAGGCAGAAACGGCTCAGGTAAGAGAATTGACATGCCTTGTTTATATCCGTATGTGCATGTACCTATTTATTTATAGGCCTTAAAATGAAAGTGTATTTGTCATAAAGGGTTAGTGTGAGATCTCTGCAGCAGAGAGGCAGGAGGAGTCACCCTCTGGATCTGTGAAGCCCTTGAGGAGAAAAGGCAGTTTGGTGACTGCAGGGTTGAGTGGGCTGTGGGGACAACTTCTGTTTTAGTGGACAAGTGTCCTGTCATAAATTCACCCTTAGACCTGATGTCCTTGGAAGATGTTTCAGCTGGGAAGTGAAAGACTGCACTGCACAGGCTTCTGCACTAGTTTGTCACTCCTAGGTCTTGCTTTCATTGGGGAATAAAAAAAGGCGAGTTATCATGTGTTAACTGACGTGCTTAGTCTATGTGCAGCAATCTGTCTTTGCTGGCAAAGGTAACATCTGGATTTATTCCCAGGGTTTGCTTCAACAGGGATCAAAATGAGTTTTGCCTTGTCTAGTTGAGGACATCAGCATGTGCTAGCTAGTAGAACGTAATGTAGAGTGATGTTATCATTTTATGTAAATTGTGAGTGTGTGTGTGTGTGTGTTTAAACCTCTACAGGCAGGGAATGCCTCTTGCTAAAAGAGCAAGTCCAATCACACTAGTCTTTGACAGCCAGCTGAATGAGTCCCTGCCTTTTTTTCTTGGATCTGTTCTAATGACCTTCAAGTTGTCCTTGGCTGAATTGTGCTAACTTTGTGAATGGGAGGGCTTTAAAACAATGTACTGCAGTTTTCTTTGATTATTTTTTTTTTTTTTTTCAGGCATGAGAAACTCCAGTGACACATTATGTAAAATACTTGGTGGTAGGAAGGGAAGGGTGGAAAAAGGCTGGGGTTTAATGCAGCCGAGATGAAGCATCTGTGAGGCAGAGGGAAGGAAAGGGTTGGACAGACAGTGCAGAGACAGGACGGGCAAGTCTGAGGAGGCTTCCCAGAATGGCAAAAGCATCCTTTATCATGGTCATTTTTGAAGCTGCTTCTGTCAGCTGGAGTCTTTGCTGGTCCTTTTCTGCAGTCCCCACCCCAGTTTCCAACAGGGAGAAGTGTTGTCTCCTGCTCACCTTGTAGTGCCCTCACAGTACCTGTGGGGTCACATTCAGGCCGGGTAGAGAATCTCTGATGGTAATGAGGGGAAACAGCAGATCTGTTCAGGCGCCTGAGACCTGGGGAACCCTTGTCAAAGCCAAGGAGTAGGAGTCTCTCTAAGGTGCATTTACAAAGCTGTTGTTTTACTTAGCCTTATGGGTGTTCCTAGTTGCTCATTCTTCTCTGACTGTAGATGAGAATGTGGAAATGGAGCTGATGTGACTCCTGGATAATGCTCTGCTGTCGGGCTCCCCAGACCAGCGCTTAAGTCCTCTCTGTGCTTGTAACATACCTGTAAGCTCTCCAGGAAAGCCTTCTCATACCCATTTTCCCCTTGGTGTATCAGGCTTGAGATTGTATTTGAATCCAAGTGAATTTCATTGTCACAGATAAGAATCAAGCAGTGGGAGGTGCACAATCCTTATGGGGTTCTTCAGTATTGACTTGGAAATAAAGAAAGTTCCCTAGAAATTACTCTAAATGTTTATAGAAGAGGAAAAAAAGAATCATTGTTTTTTAAGTCATCTTTTGAAATTCTGTAGTGCATAATTTAACACAGTATGTAACATTTCTTTATAAATAACCACAGTAGGAAGGTTGCTGTCCTATAAAAATGTTGAGAGTAGAAAATTTGGCTCCCTTTTGTTTGTCCCAGTAGTCTAATAACAGAGAAGTCAAGCCTTTCCTTCCTGCAGAAATTCTGTATATCTCAGTATCGCTTTTGCAAGTTTCTGAATACTTTACCTTTGGCTCAGCAGAGCACTTAAGCTGTATGATTAACTTTCATGCAGTGACTTCAGCAAAACAAAGGATGGGCCTCTTCTACATAAGTTGAAGATGTAGCATATATATAAAGTACCTGAATCTGCTCCAACTCTTCAGCTTGACTGAAGAGAGCACGGAGAGGCAGTGTTATGGTACAAGCCTACCACTATCCTGTAGTTAAATTCCAGCTTGCACGTGTTGGTGGCCAAGGTCCGGAAGGCTCAGCACACTGAAGAGTTGAGTCCTCGGTGCACGTATGTCTCTGTTCATGGCACTCTGGGCTTTCACCTGAGTGTCTTCACGTGGTGAGATAGACCTGCTTTCCACTGTAATAACACTAGCTGTATATGTGGATGCTCCCTGCATTGCCAGCAGACTGCAGCTGGAGTTAAGACTCTAGCCTAAATGTGAATGGAAGGAGGCAGGCCTTGACTTCAGTAGTTTATAGTCCAGAAAAAAAAGGTTTAAGGAAGGTTTAAAATCATTAATGAATGCAGTGAGGGAAAAGGGTAGTTGTCTTTGAGGAGCAGGAATGTGGCGGAGCCGTCAGTGGAACAGTGGAGGCCTAAATGGAGGAGGGAAGGGGAGGATCCTCCTCTTCTGCAGATCCAGGAGCTAGAACCCTCCTTTCTCCCTGCAGAGGACAATCCTCATGCAGAAAATGAGGTGGATGTGAATCTTTGGGATGCCAGTTCTTTTGCTGCTTTACCTGCTAATTCAACTCTTTGGCAGAAGGGCGGAGCTCTGTAACTCCCCAGGCAGACACAGGAGACCCACCATCTGGATGGAGATGCCAAGTGTGCAGAGACTGCCACAACTTACTCAATTTCTGCTGCATTTGTTCTCTGAGGATTGTTTGACTTTTGATTTTGGTTTGACTTTTTTTATCTTGTCTGTTGACTCCAAGGCAAGGAGGTGGTATAACAGCTTTTGCATCCCACCTCTTATTTCACATTCCACAACTGATCAAAGAGCTTATTCTTTGGTGGTAACTTTCACACACCAGAATCTATTTCTGGTGGCTCCTCTGGAGAGCTTTTGTGTATGTGTGTGGCAGAATGGCTTTAAGAAATTGGGGAGTGGTAATGAAGAACTACAGAGGGATAGTATATCATCAGGATGGGCCAGCTGCCATGTCCGAGCATTTTAATGAGGGGTGAGTTATTTTCAAAGCTTTGTTTACCTTCTGTTTTCAATAAAATTGCAGTCCATGCTCTGCTTCCTTCACTGGGGCAGCAGGTATGGAATTGAACATCAGCAGGAGGTAAAGAGCATTGCAGAGTACTGCAGGGTGTACACATACCAAGAAGAAGGTGAGGGAGGGTATTTGTTGTTGGTTACACCTTTAATTCTTCCTGATGCAATGCCTGAGAATTTCACGGCTCAGAAATACTGCGTGACTATCCCTATGCAACTCTTTGATGTCTTTTTCTGGAGGAGGTTTTTCCAGGTGACATGGGAGGTACATTTACCTCTTCTCTATTGCTTGACTCGGAGTGCTCTGACCATGTTCTGTGAGGTTACAGCAGGGATGGTGGCAATACAGATTTTTCTTCTCTTTGTTTCCCTTTTGGAACAGGGAAGCTGCCTGGTGATGGGGTATAAGTTGTTGGCAGGAGATGAAGGGATTGTCCCCTTGGGATCACTCAGATTTTTTTTTTTTTTTCTCCTGATCTTTAAGATATTCTGAGGAATTAGAAAAAAGGGAAGGTTGGACTCTGCTGCAGCTGGTAGGACATGGATCTGTTAAGGGAGCTGGTGCTGAGGTGGTAATACATCTCCTGTTCTCTTCCTGCCTCTGTTCATTGCTGGCATATTCGTGCAGGCTGAAGGTCTGGGATGGTTCCCACAAAGAGCACTCTCCCAAGTTCAGTGTTCATTCCAACTACAAGGCTGTTGCCAGAGTCCTTGCTGACTCTTGTAGCTTTCTGGTACCTTCCAAAGACTTTCCATCTTGTCTGTGTGTCCTGGTTTCAGCTGGGATAGAGTTAATTGTCTTCCTAGTAACTGGTACAGTGCTATGTTTTTGAGCTAGGTATGAGAAGAATGTTGATAACACACTGATGTTTTCAGTTGTTGCTAAGTAATGTTTAGTCTAAAGTCAAGGATTTTTGGCTTCTGATGCCCAGCCAGCAAGAAAGCTGCAGGGGCACAAGAAGCTGGGAGGAAACACGGTCAGGGGAGCTGACCCAAAGTGGCCAACGGAGTATTTCATACCATATGACTTTTTAGGAACTGGGGTGGGTGCATCGCCGCTCGGGGACTAATGGGCGCGTCGGTCGGCGGGTGGTGAGCAATTGCATTGTGCATCACTCGTATATTCCAATCCTTTTATCATTACTGTTGTCATTTCATTAGTGTTATCATTATCATTATTAGTTTCTTCTTTTTCTGTTCTATTAAACTGTTCTTATCTCAACGCACGAGTTTTAGTTCTTTTCCCGATTTTCTCCCCCATCCCACTGGGTGTGGGGGGGGGAGTGGGTGAGCGGCTGCGTGGTGCTTAGTTGCTGGCTGGGGTTAAACCATGACACTGTGGCATGCTTTTAGTGTAGGAGTGGGTGTCACTTGGGACAGACCTAGAAGAAAGATAGGGAAAAGGACTGAAATATTGTGAAAGGGAAGTGTAAAAAGGTTGCTGAGAGCAAAATGTAGAAGAAATAATCACTCAGAGTCTCACTAGTGCTTGTGGGATAAAGAGTTTTGGACATTCCCAGAGTCCCCTTCTCCCAGCTTAGATGTCAGAGGCCCTACACTGAGATACTGCTTTAGATTTCTTTATCTCTGTGTACTGGAACTATGAGAGGAAAAAGATACCGAGGGCACGGGGTGGTGAAATTAAAAATTACAGCAAGTGGAGCATTTGAGAAACTTCCTCTTCTGGGGGAGCAGTGGTGCATCCTGGTGAGATGGGATTCAGACACAAGGATCCTTTGCTGAGGAAAGGAAAGGGGTTATGCTGGGTTTTTTCCTGATACTTCTTTATCAGGCAGATTCTGTTTTGCTCGGTTGGGTTATTTGGAGGGCAGCTACTGCTGCTGCTGGAGCACTGTAGGATGCAGCACTGGTCTGCCTGCTGCAGGCTGGCTGCTGTGCGCAAGCTGCACATGAAAGGCTCTGGGAGCAAGACAGAGGGAAAGATCCCAGCAAGTATAATGTGTGCTTGGTGCTGCAGAGTTGGGCGGCCTTGGGCCAGAGCTGCCTAGCTGGTCTTGACCCAAATTTGCTGTGGTTATTGCAGAAACAGCATGGCTACTCTGACTGGTTTGCATCAGTACAAACTAAAGGGGGTAGTTACCTGGAAGTGGAAGAAGCTTCTTTTTAAGCTCGAGAGGTCATCTTTGCTTCTTTCCTTTGTTTTTGCATGACATTTCAGCCGTCAGTGAAAACACTGAGTGTGTAAGGACAAGAGGGTGCCGTGAGCTTCCCCAAGCCAAATAGCAATGGGTAGTGGTGGCAGGAGCAAAACGTGTTTGCTGAGGCTACTGTGCCATGTGCAGAGACTGCCCGGAAGCAACTGCTTGTGTTTGCACCCTGGGCTTCTGCTGCTTCAGAAGGGGGGGTTTGAGTGCATGTGGAGGGCAGCAGCCATGCAACAGAGGAGGTTCCTGACACTGCCAGGAGCTGACATGGGGCTTGAGAAACTCCAGTGTGAGGTTTTACAGGTGCTTCAGTCCAAGCAAGTGACCTGTGAACTGTTTTTTATGAAGCTATGAAGTAAGGCTGCAGCTATACAATGCTTTAAGAGGGACCTCCAATTTGCCTATGTTCAGACTGTGCAGCTGCCAGTGGAGCCTGATTCAGGGTAAGCACTGAGTCTGCCTTTTTCCCTCGATGATGTTTCTCTGTCCCCAGGACAGACCCCAGCAGTGCATCCGGCCCAGCTCTCTGTGTATCGTGTGCTGATGTGGTGTGGCTGGCCTTGAGCAATGGAGGTGGAGTTCCTAGAAAGAGCCCATGCTCTAGAGGGGTCTGTAGGCAGCTTGAGTTCAGGGCGGAGCAGGGATGTGAAGTCTCATCTCTGAGGGTTTCAGGATGCTTCCAGGTTCAGCCAGCACAGGTATGGTGTGGGTGTATCATAAAACTTGTGGTAGAATATGTTGTTTGCTTATAAAGTGAATAAAAACGTAGGTCACAGTGTTACCATGGAAATGCTAAAGCCAGTGGTGGAGCTGCCATTTGCTCCTTTGGGTCTTGTCTCACAATAACAATTTCATCTATTCACATTAATGTTACAGGCCAGACTAAAAGGTTACTAATCTATGAGGCACAATGTCAACAGCGTCTTCAGTTTGTTTGTTTTCTAGGCCCATTTCAGTGCAGAACACTAACTGGAACCATTTTGTCATAGTTAAGTGACCTGTTTTCTCAGAGCAGCTCCCTTACTGCAGCAGCCCTTGTCTTTTCTCTGTGGCTTTGCAGAGAAGTGTCTGATGTTCCTTCCTTGGGAGCAGTAGGGTCAGGGTGCCCAGTAAAGTCACGGCGGGGCTCACTTGGTCAGGCTTCGGGTAATCCCATAGCGAACGTTGTGCATGTTGTTCACTCACTTGATTCTGAAGCTACTGCACAGCTGAAATGCCACTGTGACATTTTTTTAATTGTTGTATCCCTGTTTTTATATCCCTGCCTCATGCTTCAATATTTTGAACAAATGTCCTGGTTTTTACCATGCCCATTTCTTGACTGTGTTTCAACCCTGCAGACCAGTGAGGTTGGCTGCCAGCCTGTCTCTGACAGCAGGAGCCCTGTGCTGGTGGGGTCACATTGCAGTATGTTAGCATTGGGAAGGACAGAGCTGACATGATAGGGAGCTTTGCATTGTGGCTCCAATGCATGCTCAGAGAGGGAGCAGAGGAGAACAGGACCTGACAGCCTCTTAGCACACCTGAGGGGCAGTGGCAGGCATACAGGAAGTATCAGAATTGAAAATGCAAGAGAAATGGCTCAGCTGTGCTGTTTGAAAAGATGTTACTGTTTTTGCAATGCCCTGGGCTCTAGCCAGTATACCCGTCTGCTCTCCTCATTGAGGATATCACTTGGACTCCTACTGGTGTAAAATTAAACATTAAGTTCATTCCTACTACTACGAACAATGCTGCAAGTCCATATACTGTAAACCTAAAATCTTCCCATTCATCTTCAGTGGCCAAGACAGTTCTTTCTTTTAAAGTTGGTACCATAAACATCAGGTCCAGAGAGGTGCAGCTGAAGTGGAGCAGGGAAGAGAGAATTCTTTCTCTGAAAAATTTTTTTTTTGAGATGACAGATGTTTTTTTAATAGGGTTTATCTGGATTCCCTTTTGCCACTTTGCTTCTGATGCTGGAGCTGAGGTTTTAAATCTAAGGTGCTTTAATTATCAGTTTGGCTGCTAAATACGGTAATAAATTTGGGATTTTTTTTTTTTTTTTTTAAGCTTCTGTCTATGCCTTGTGGCTATATTCTGCCTTGATTTATAAACTTCTCATCCCATGGGGTTACAAGGCAGTCTGCATCAGATATGAGTTTGGCTCAATGAGTCCCTCCACTATTGTGAATGGGCATCAATCAGGTGAGGCTTATCCCAGCATGTTACCTCCTCTTGAGAAACGTTGTGACAGTGAAAGAAAATGTGGAAGTCCCTTCATGGTTAGTTACCTGGGCCAGAGCAAGTGCTCAAGTTAGAGTTACTTAATGAGAAAGGATGTATTGTAAGTATCTAATAGTAATAAGTGCCTGATTATCAGGAACTACATGTACCAAGAATGTGGATTCTTTCTTTCCCAAGATACTGCAAATTAACCAGTACAGATTACCATTGCTGTCAGTGGTCATGTCTTTGGTGATATACATGCCTTAACGACTGTGTTTGGCAGTGCTGCATGGAAGGGGAAGAAAGAAATATCAGAGGAGCAAGTGAAGTCAAAGAGACATGTGTTCAAGTAAATAACAAGGGGGGTGAGAAGTGGATTGGCCCTCGACACTAGACTGTCAAGCCCCCAGGCTCTGGACAGGCTGTTAGACTAAGCCTAGGTAGACAGGGAAGTGATGGTAGATGTTTCTGTTATCAATAGACACATGATCTACAGATCAAGTACATTGGTCCTCTTCCCTTCATCTTGCTGTTAAGTATCTCAGGAACCATAAATCCATGTAAAGCACAAACCTAGATGAAAAGAAATCTGTTTGAGGAACCTGATTTGTCTGCTCCAAGGTGGCTTTGCAGCTCTGTGAGACAAAGGTGTTGCTGATGAAAGCAAGTGGGAGAGCAGAGTTGTTACCAGGTCAGCTTCATAGGAGTGGCTGGAGAGGAGGACACTGTGCCAGGCTTCCCGAGTCACAGTGTCCTGGGCTGGCATGGCAGTTTGGTGGAGCAGCTGGTGGGAGAGGTGGCAAGAGCAATGTGAAAATTAAGTGAAATGGAGCAGCAGTAACCAGGCAGAGGGTGTTAACAGCAGTCTGATTCAGCTAACTCTTAGAAGGCAATTCCAGTTATTGCTGAAGTCCCCTGTTACTGTTTCTTGGTTCTCTTTGCTGAACATCCCTGTGGCTCAGACTTAATTCAGCATTGATTTGTGGACCAGCTTGACTTCTTTCCTAGCAGAAGCAAACTATTAACCTAAAATGCCATATTGGAAGCAGGTACAGTGCTTTGGCACCTGAACCCAGTTCACTGCAAGCACAGACAAGGGAACTAGTCAGTCACTCGTATTTTCTCGGGGCTGCTGGTGTACGTGAACACAGATGTGTGTGAACGCTAGCGTGGACTTGCTCCCTGAAATGGTGCAGAATTGTTACTGGAGCCAATAATTCATTGTGATGGATGTCTGAATCTCTTTTCATTCCATACTATATTTTTTCTGTATATAAATTCTCTATTAACTAGAAGTCTTAAATAAAGTTTCACATTCCCTTTGCATATGAAGTTGCTTCTCCAATGTATAGTTACCGATAGTGATAAATTGAATGAAAAGAAATAATTATCCAATTGTTTGACAAAGAGAAAGCATATTGGTGTGGTGGCAGGCCTTTGTAGTGTAGACCATGAAAACTCTTAGGTAAGTACAAATGAAAACACCTTGAGTAAGGGACAAGTAAGGTAGGAAGAAAGGATTATCCTGGCATTTTGCATGCCAGACCAGACAGGTAGTTTAGGTCAAATATATCCAGGCAAGAATTGTAACCCTGCTATGATTTCAGTAAAAAATTGACTCGTACTTGAAACCAGTGATGTCCCACTTACATGTCTGTAAATTTTATGGGCTGAACAGACCTCAGTGCTTATAAAACAGAGGCTGGAATTGGTCTCTCTGCACTTGTGATTATCAGCATTTTCAGACATACTGTGCTTTGGGCATTTCATTTTTCCTTTTACCCACCGATACCAGAGTTCAGAAATTCTCAGATCTCTGAATTGTGGCATTGTCAGTGTGTGAGTAAAGGTGCACAATCCTGTGTGTTTGCTCTAATGAGGCTATATGTCTTCCATAGAAGTATTAATTTCAGGAGGAACAGCGGCAGCCATCAGCCACTATTTTGTGGTGTCTTAAGAAATATGTAGCGTCATTGTGCCCACACAGCTTAGTAAGTTTGACAAGTTGAGACAAGTGCTTAGAACTGGCCTTTGTTTTTAATTTAAAAAATGGTGTGCTTGGCATTATTAGCCAGCAGAGATCTTGGCAGATCTTGAAGAGTCATTTGGTGGTGTTTTCCCAAGACATGCCCGCTCTAGAGCACAGTTAGTCTTGGAACTGGAGAGAGTCTGAGTTGCTGGAGAGCAAATGTGGTGGCCTGCTGCCTCTTAAAGGGTGACAAGTGGTTGGAGAGACTTTGGAGCCTGCGAACACTTTCTGCACTGAGTGGTCCATGACAATGTATCCTGCAGCTGGTAGGACTTGGTGGACAAGCTGTTGAATGACAGCTAGTGGAGCAGCTTCTTCCACTTGAATGGCTTGCAATTGTTCAGGTGATGCCCTTGTTGCCCGTCAGGCTTTCCTCCTGGAAGAGGTGCAGATGTCCATGCTGTCTCTGTGTGGGAGACCATGGGTGAAGTAGACCACTGCTGGCCTTTCATATGTTACTTGGATAGTATCAGTGAGGTGCGTGACTCCTCACTACACGTAGGCACACATTATGGACTTCATGTGAAGTCTGGAAAGACAGCATCAGCTGTAGATTCAAGAGGCATAGCTCTTTCTTTAGGACTTCTACAGGCAGGTCCTCCTGGTCAGCTCAAGGAGTCACACAGCTGCCAGCTACAGTATCCAGAGTCTGTGAGGCCTCACTAGGAGACAAACGAAACGAACCTGACTTGTGTCACCCCAGACAGTCCTGACAGTCACTTCTTTAGCAGGGTGGCCAGAGACGTACTTACCTCCTAGTGGGATTCAGAAGCTGAAAAGTGTACGTCCTCAGCTTGGGAGGGCTCTTTCCAGAGGGGCACAAGAACGCTGCATAAGAAGCAGAATGTGGCAGCAGTGAAAGGTCCGTGTTGCACACATACAACATCAGACTTGTCCCGAGATGGGTCTCTTCCTCCTTCATCTCTTCATGGCCCGCTACAAGGTAGCCAAGCCTCAGATTCTTGCCAAGTTCTTCCAGGTCATGACTCAGTAGCTAAAGGAAAGATGTTCATTAAATATCTAATGAAGTAAAAGCTTGGGTTTGCTTTCTGCCTCTGTTTAAAAGGATGCTGTCTGTTTTGGACACTAATGATTTTATTTTTTTCTGGGGTAGTAGTCACATGAATAATGCATTCCCTGCTGAGGCTTTTTTAACAGTCCCCTAGCTGCTTCCCATCTGAAGGGAAGTGTAAGAGGTAATTAACAGCCACTTGAAAAAAGGATTAGCAGGTGGGTGGGAGCTACTGTTGGGTTCATGCATGGAATTGCCATGGAAATGCTGAGATTTCCTGGCACTTCATCCAGTGTGTGGACTCCAAAGATAGTTGCACTCATGGGCCTCTCTTCTTTCAGTCTTCCTACCCTACAAAGGGAGTGGCTGTATTTTCCTTCAGGACAGCTTCTGCAGGCTGTGCTGTCGCCACCTGCACACACTATGAGGCCTGCTAACCAGGGGTGCTGCAGAGAGCGGGATGCTGTGTTGCAGCTGTTGGCTGAAGTCTTTTTGTCTTTCTTTCATGTCAAACCAATCAGCAGAAAATCAGGGGACACACACACGGACACACGGGGGGACACACACACCCCCCACACCCCCACACACACACACCCCCACACCCACCCCCACACCCACACCCCACACACACCCCCACACCCACCCA
>VYZV01012582.1:271701-285147 GCA_013401275.1 Pandion haliaetus | reverse complement strand
CCACCCACACACACACACACCCTCCCCCCCAAACCCTGGTGGTTTGCCCCTTTCCTTTAGTTCTAAAAAATAATAACTTGGTGTACAAAACACTCAGAATTTGTCACGTCTCTAAGAAGTTGGTGCTGCTGGTCCTTGTTCTGCAAGCCCTTGTGTGGCTAAACCTGCTGAAGCAGACAGGACTGCGCAGCTGAACAGGGGCTGTTTTGTACGTAAGCATTTGCAGGCTGTGCAGTGAGACCTGCATTTGCTTCTAGCCTTGTTTGGTGGCCACGCATGCTTAAAATATTGGGTGTATTTGTGAGAAATGTCTCTCATTTCAGTACCAGCTCTGGAGGTTTAGAAGGCTATGGGCACATGCTGATCTGAAAAGATTCCTACCATATCTCTCTCCCCCTTCCCCTTTCTGCAACAGTAAAAAAAAAAAGCCTCCTGAATTTGTCGGTGTCTGGGGTGCTTTGGTTTTAAGGAAAGTGTGCCATTTGTTTCAGATCACCTGTTAGCAGACTCCTATATCGGACAGGAGGACTCCCCTGAGATGCAGCAGGCGGCACAGAACAAGCGCAGGCTCTCCCTCATCTCAGATGGCAAGTTTGAGAGGAGCTTCTCCGAGGAGCAGGCAGAGAAGATGCCAAGTGAGGGACCGAAGCCACGAGTCTACACGATCTCTGGCGAGAGGCCGATGCTGTCGGACCATGAGAATGAAAGTATGGAACTGCTGGTGATGAAGGGGGCTGCCCAAGAGGAATGCCACCATGTCCACCAAGTGCACAGTGCTGGTGGCTCTCATGGTGTTAGCAGGCATTGCAAGGGCTGGACAGGCAGCCAGCACGGCTCCAAGGAGTGCCCAAACTGCACCCGGCTGGCTGCCCCTTCCCAGCATTCCTTTGACCTGGAGCAGCATCAATCCAGCGAGACTGGGTGGCACAGAAAAAGGCTGGAGAGGATGTATAGTGTCGATCGAGTGTCTGGTAAGTAAGGGTGAATGCTGGGTGCTGGAAGGACATAAAGGGACTCATCAACACAGGGCTGAAGGGTGACACCCATCTCATCCCAGCATGGAGATTTTGTTGCCATGTGCCTTGAGTTGGGCCCTGTAGTGTTTCCCCTGTGGCACCTTACTAGTACCTTGCACCAGCATTCATGGAAAGGGATTGTCAAAGGAGGAGTTTGAAATAAGCTAAGCTCAGTTTGAGGCTAGCTTGTCCAAGCTCCATTGTGTCTGCTTCTAGCTTGTAAGCAGCAGATGACCTGGATGGTTTTCATGACAGCTTCATGTAGTTTAGTGAGGGTGATCTCTGTGGGGTCCTTTTCTGTTGAAGGAAAAGCAAGAGAGGAGGGGCTGTGTCAAAGCACCTACATTTATACTTGTCCAGGAGGCGGTTCAGAGCAGGACCCTCTCTCCTCTGCCTCATTCTGGGGCTGAAACAGGTGAAATCTTTGTGAACGTGCCAGGGTGCTCAGCGGAGCCTCAGCTCAGCTCAGGTACAGTCTTCCGTACTTTGGTGCATCCCCAAAATGCTCATCTGCATGGCTGGAAGCAGTTTAGCAGGGTCCCTCTAGTAGTGCCACCTCATGGGCTTTCAATAAATACTAGCAAATAATACAGCATTGGACTTTATTCCCCACTCAGTATCCATTTGTTCAGTGTTCTCAGGGAATGGGGCTTGTAATTTATTCAACTGCATTAAAAAAAAAATCCCTGACTGTCTTTAAAAATTTAACCATTGATCAAATACATGTCACAATCTATGTGCTTTGAATTATAACCTAGGAGGCAGTCAGTTTTTGCCTGTCAGCTCTGTATGTGGCTGGCAAAGAGTCTGACCTAATTTGTCTGATTTTTGTGNTTTTTTTGTAAACACACATCAAGGCTTTTAGAGTAAAGTGTCCAGCCAAGAAGGGTCAAGGTTTTCTCCTTGGAAAGAAATTAAGGACTGTGGAGATCAAAGTGTACATCTTTCTTTGGTTCATAGTTTTCTAGTAAATATCACAGTGATACTTACTGCAGGTAAAATCGCTGAAAGATTGGGTTCTGGACCATATTTTCATACCTAGATGCTTGAAATTATGTGACTAAATTAATACATGGCCTAATACTGAATAATAATAATAAAAAAAGAACTGATTATCAAATGTGCAGAACACCTATAGTCCCACTAACTCCTGTGCATAATTTTTAAGCATTGTTCCTCTGTTTGTTCCCTGTGAGTTTTGGGCTTCACATCAGACACTACATGTGCAAGTTTAGACTTTATTATTTTTATTGCTTAAGTGCAAGAAAAGGAGTGAGAAGAGTTTTCCTGTGTGGAAACCTTTTATGGGTTTATGATCACATGTGTTTTAGCTGTTAAAAGATGTCTCTGCATATGACAACACAGCCAGACAGCTTGTGTGAGGATAGAAAAAGAAAGCTGTTTCAGGAAAGGAGATCACAACCCCAGGGGCTTGGTCTTCTGGAGGTGAGGGGGTGCTGAGTTGAATTGGTTGCAGCCTCATGATGTGTACTGAATTAATAAAGTGAAGATTTCCTGTTCTAGTGCTGATGGATTTATGTTGAAAATTTCCCTGAACAAATCAAAATTGTACTATGCACTGTGGGACTGAAGCAGGTTACTTAATACAGAACCAAAGGAAAGCTCCAGATCACTAATTGAAGAGTTTAACTCCTCATAGCTGGAGCTAAACACCTGTCTGCTGGAAAACATGTCCTAGCAAATGCTATAGAGTGATGCCATGTTCTGTTTCTGGGCCTTGGAATTTATATGTATTTTCAACTATGTAGCATCTTCGTTAGGGCCAGTTATCAGTGTGAAATGGAGATTTACCTTTCTGAAAACATATCAGAATAGTTACTTAAATGGGAGCAAAGCAGATGGCGCTGAGCCTGCACATGCCTCCGTGAGTATTTCATGTTTCATACAAGCAGGCAGCAGCTACCCTTGGTGCTTGCCTCAAGCTTCTGAGTGCTTGCACATGTGGCTGCACAGGCAGCACTGTGCCTCTAAGACCAAATCCCATCATAGCACTGGCATCATAGAATGAAAGTTTTCTAAGCTTGGTCTCGTTTGCACTCTCTATACAAGCATTGTTACTCAGAGAAAAACCAAGAATTGAATGGCATAACTGTCACAGGTTGCAAAAAGTGTTTCTTGGAATGTTCTTCATGCATGGCTAGCAGAGAAAACAGAGCAGAGATGAATGGAGACAGGAGAGAGACTAATTTCCCCAGAGGTTCACGTTATTGCTGCAAACCAACACTCATGGCAGTTAGGCCAGATTGGCATAATTTAATATGGATTTTTATGCTGAGTTTATAATGCCTAACACCATTCCAGAGAAGCACAAGCTGTTTTCTCCTGTGCTGCTCTCAGCATCTGATACAAACACATCCACTTATGGGCAGAGGTGCTGCGATTTTCATGCAGCCTGGCAAGAGGCTGGAGATGCTCAACGTGGGGGTGCTGTTCCTCCAATCTTACCCAGGCCCATGGTTCCTTGACTATTTCATCACAGTTGATGGTACCAAGAAAGGAGAACAAGGTGCTCTGCCTGGCCAAAAAGGAGCAAGCTACCTGCTCCTGGAAGCAAAATAGCCATACTTACAATCTGAATTTTAATTAGCTGGATAGTTCTGGGGCTGAGCTGTGCTCTCTAGTCCCTAGCTGTGTGCTTCTCTGCTACTCTTCTACCGCTGGCTGGTAAAGAGGCACCTCTGAAGGGTCACAAATCCTTTATTCTCCATTGAGTGCTGTGGGTAGGGGAGTGATATCTTTCCTGTGTTGACTCCTGTCTATCAGAAAAGGAGGGGAGGCTTCCAGTGATTGTACAGGCAAAGCCTCATAAGGGTATTAGCTGTTGTTCATAAGCTGTGCTTTGAATCAAAGCTAGTGACTTAAACGCTGTAAAATATATTAAGAGATTGTCAGTCTTTTGAGATGCATAGTCCCTGAGAAGTCTGTACAGAATTGCTGGCTAAAAAGGAGTTTGTACAAACTTCTCCTCCTTCACCACATTTGTGGGTTTGAGACTTCAAACAAGTAATTCATTTACGGTTTGAGCTGTTTTGCATTTCTTCTCTATCTGTTTTTTGGAGGAAAGCATACATAGGAACTTCATAATAAGTATTTAGCATACTAGAATGCAGTTTTCATTTAAGATATATATTTCCTTAGAGTGCCTTTATAGAAGGCTTGACCTAAACTGTTAGCTGAGAAGGAGTGTCTGTTACAGCTTTCTATATGATTTCTTGGAAGCTTCACTTCAAAGAAAGCCTCCCCAGTTGTATTTAGCACTTTTTGCATCTGTAATTGCAGCCGCTTTATGTACTTTCAGGAAACAGCAAGATCAGTCTGTAATAGATAATGATCTGTACAGAACATTTGGTAAGATATCTGGTCTGTAGTAATTATGTCTGCAGTATGCATGCAGGGTTTGATTGGGTTTTGGCCAATGAAAGTGAATAAAAAAATACTCTTGACAATGCCAGAATGTTAATGTCCAAGATACCATAGTTGCTAATGATCTTAAAACTTGAATGAGTGAAGCAAGACACATGATCATCAACATGTGGCAAGGCGTTAAGCAAGGAAGCCACAAACCGAAAGTGAAGCAAGATGAAAAATCGGGTGGCCCCAAACCACACGGATCCAATCCACTCAGATCTTGCATGTCTTGTGTCTGTGGATTTTAATACACCTCTGATTCCCTGCCTGACTGACTTCAGCCTGAGAGTTCTCAGTAGGAGCTGCTACTTGGTCAGATTCTTCCTTCTGGTCACCACCATCTGGTCATCAATTAGGAAATAATCCACGTTAGTTCAAGCAAGGCAGTTTACAAATGTAGGGGACCAAAAAAGCACAGAGTTAATCTGCAGATTGTATAGCTGATGTGCAGTTTGACTTCTAAATTCAGAAAAACTCATGAAGGCCAGGTCATCAGGAGCAGGTGTGTGAGGGGTTTAGTGAAACTTCAGTGGTGGAAACAGATAGTATATCTCAGGCTTACAGTTCTGAAGAGAGGAAGGTGAATGCTTTTTGTCTTCCACAGGAGGCTGTGTCAGAAAGAACTGGATGAATGGGACCTTTCAAATCAATGGTACTAAGGAAAAGGCAGAGGCTGGAAAATGTTTTTAATGAAAAATTTTTTTTTCCCCTGTTTTTTTTCTTGTTTGAATGTCTCTTCTGTAGTTCCTGGATTATTCTAATCTTCTGTGCTTAGGATAGAGCTTTCATTCTTCATTCAGTAGGCTGATTGACGAGCTTAGCATGAATTTACAAAACACTCAGTGGTAGAATGCATATATATAAGGAGGATGAGACTTTCCTGTTTAGTGCAGGGCAGGATGCTGAAGAAAAGTACTGAGAAAGACATCGTTCAGACAGCAAGACTTTCGAAGCTCTCTGCCCACTGGATTCTCAGGTTTTGCTCTCTCTTCCAGATGATGTCCCTATACGAACCTGGTTCCCAAAAGAGAACCTCTTCAGTTTTCAAACTGCTACTACAACTATGCAAGCGTAAGTGAAACTACTGCCATAGCTTTTATTTTGTATCCTAAAGTTTGCAGCCCACTCAAAGCTGTATCTGAGAGCCTGGAGCAATCAAGTTGTATGTTTGGCACTGCAGTCCAGGGGTAAGAGAGAGAACCCTGTCTCTTACTAATTCCTCTTCTGAACTTATTAGTTCTCTTTCCTACTACTCCCACTTGTTTGGTTTTACCTTCTTTTACTCCTTGGGCTACCCTGCTCTTCTCTGCTTCCCTTATTTTCTCTGTGACACTGTGCCCTGTCCCTGGCTGCCTCTGCAGAGCGAGGGTCCTGTGGAAGCTTCCTGTGGAAGCTGAGACCCTCCACCACGTGCTTCTGCTGCAGCCACTGCCCTGAGGGAACGTTATTCTAGGCTTGCCCTGCATCTATTGCTCCAGAGGAGTGCGTGTCTATAGGATGAGATGTAGCCCTACAGCTTCTGTGCTGGTCTGGTCATTTGAAGAAGGTGTCAGTAAAATCTCTGCAAAGTGTGAACAGATCTGAGTTAGGAACAGCCTTTCTCTCCACACTCCATGCAGGTTTTGGTGCCCCTGGTTGCTGTATGTTGGGAGGAGGCAGTTCTCGAAGGACTGAAGAGAATAAGGGAAGCCTCATTTTCAGAGTGTACCCAGCTTGTCAGGAAATGCTGTATTCCTGGTCAAGTATTTCCTACGTGGCTGGAAAGCCAAGGCAAGCAATGAGGGAAATGAGACACTGTTCTGCCTTCTAAGGCCCTTCTCCAGCCTTGTCACCTTTTTTCTATGTCCTTCTTCCAATGTCTGTGTCACCCTCAGCTCTACTGCTCTCTGTATTTCTCCTTGTCTAATCTGGTGTCCTTTTTGTAATCTGTTTCTCTGCTGTTTCTTCTTTCCCTTCCCAAATCCCGAAAAGAAGCTGATTGTTGATCTTAGCATAACCCAGACTGGATCAGACTTGTAAGGACTGATGCAGGGAGGGCTGGATCCAGTGTTGGGGAGATAGTTTGCTGCTGAGATGTTGGAAAGGATCTGTAGCCCCCAGAAAAAAACACTTACCTTCATGCCCTTCCCCTCCAGCTCAGCTGAAGGTGTGACCCACCATCCTGGCATGGGGAACAGCACAGGGGGAGGCATTTGCCTGGTGCCAGTCTGCGGAATCCGATGCATGGTGGTGGGGTGCTAATCCCACCCTGACAATGGGAGTGAGGAGCCTCCATGGGCTTCTGTTGTCTCTGTGTTGTCCTAGTGCTGCTTCTCTTACCTGACCCCTTATATCCCCCTGCCTCCTTTTCAGGGATTGTAAATCCGGTGGCATCCCAGCTGGTTAACACTCCTGGGCACCAGGCTGTGGGCAGCCCAAGGGCAATTTGGGTATACTTGCCTTGCTCTTTAAAAATGTTGGCTGGTAACAGTGAATGGTATTTTACAGTTCTGGTCTGACACACGAAACCATGCACAAAATCAGCCTTTGCTATCTGAAGCCATCTTTGCTGGCCACTAGGTTTGTTGCAGGATGATGGCCCATGGCAAGGCTTACAGGGCTTGAAGGCCAAAGTAAGGTTCATTTGAGGAATGGTGCCCTAAGGAAACCCTTGAGGAGCACAGATCCCTTGGTTAACGTAGCTCCTTGGTTAATGTTTCTGAAGTCTCTGTGCTGCCTCTAGAAATTGCATAGAAACATCTCCAAAAGTTCAGGGTACCTCCCTAAGCTGGCTGGGGTGGCTCCCCCATGTGCCCCTGGCCTCCTGGCCTCTGCTCTAGTGTTTTCAGCCCACCGTGCTTGCTTCCTTCATAGACCAGACAGCGTGAGTCCTTGTCACTGTGGGAGAAGGTCTCCCTGCTCCAGAAGCCCATGATGCTGAGCTCCCATTGTAGCCTGACAGGCCATGTTCAGCTGCCAGTTGTGCTTCTGCATGTTCTGTGGGTCTACACGGAGCTTAATTTGCATCCGAGCCACATGCCAATGCTGCCCTGAGGAGGATTTAGCTCAGTCAAATAGGAGTCTCACCACTGAGAAACGTTTCATTTAAAAAGCAATTTCCTTCCACCTAACAAGAAATACTCTTTTTGGAGTGAGAATTCCCTCAGAACACTGGCCGGGGCTGAGCACTAATGAATTCCTCTTCTCTTTCTTTTTCCCTGCATCTCCTGGAATCTCTAGCATCTCGTAAGTATAATCTTTGTTTTTTTTATTTCCTTGTCTGTTGGTGTCCTGGATAAACTCTCCTCTCCTCTCCTCTCCTGTCCATCATATTCACTTGTGTTTTCCCTATGCTAGGGCTGTTTGTCAGCTGGCAAGAAGTTAGATGGCTATACGTTGTAGGCCTACATGGATCACACTGCAAAGATACTCATCTTCGAAATGGAAACTACAGTTGCTAGCATGCTTTTGTCCCTCTTGATCCTGGTGTACAGAGGTTTTGTGTCTGTAGTCTACTAGGTTCATTCCTCCATAGCAGGGATGATGGCTGCTCGCCTCCATTCTTTGGGCTGTGCTCTGGCCACTCTTATGTTTGCTTTAGGAACAACTGCTTGTCCAGCCACCTACCCTAGCGAGTGAGGACCTTTGGTTTGGTGAGTCTTTTGCCTGGCCTCTGACTCGCACGCAGTCCTGCAAGGGCTGGCTGTCTTCCTTGGTCAGCCTAATCTCTGTTGTCTGGCGAGAGCTTTCCTGTCTGTTTCATGTCCTCTCCAGTTCAAAGCTGTGTAGTTGGTTAATGGCTTAAAATGGTTTCCCAGGGCATTCAGGGGCTACACAGAGAGGAAGAGACGGAAACAAGAGAATGATTCTGCAGCTGTTATACAGAGGTAGGGCCCGTTTTCTCCCATAGCTGTAACCTTGCCTGGTGTTGCATGGGCCCTTCGGGTGTCGTTAGTGACGCTTGATGACGTTGAACGTGGTCGTCCCTGTCTGTGTTGCTGTTTGTAGGGACACTAGCAGTGGCTATGTTGGAAATACGGAGGTGAATGATGCTGCAGTGCTCAAGATAGCTGATCTCCGTCTTCTTAAAGGGACACTGTCAAGTTTCTTTTAAGCTTCCAAATATGATATACAGGATCTGTGTCTCAGGCAGAAAAATATTATATATATATAAAAAAAATTAAAGATGCAATTTCCCCAGCCGTCTCCCAAATACTTGGAATTTGTTTGAGGCTGGCTGAATACTTTTCATATGCTGTTACTGCATCTACAAACGCACCTCAAAAATATGAGACCTAGGCAAAATTAACATCTCTAGTGACCAGAAGTCCATTTTTTAATCTTTTTTTTAAAGAACAAGAAAGAAAGAAAAGGGGATGGGGACTGATTCTTTGTCTGGCTATTACAGAAGGGCCCCGGTTTCCCTCTGCTGGCTTCACAGGGCACATCACTTAGCCACTGTGGTAATCAGAACTGTTCGGTTTTTTTAAATGTGCCAAGGCTCGCATATTTTGACAGCCTACTGAGAAGGATAACACAGCATTTGTGTCATTGGTTAAAAACTGCCATGATCACTTCAGCACTGTTCAAAACAAAGTGGGAGAAAAACATCAGGTTTTCTTAACTGGGAAATTGCCAGGAAGAATTTTTATTTTTAGCAATTTAAGGGTGGTGGTTTTTTTCATCAATAATGAAGAGAAATAAGAATCAAAACTTAAGACACTGTAAATAAATAGGCAGTGTATCTTTAAAAAGAAAGAGATTTCTCAGAATTTTGTTAGGCAGAGGCAAGTCTTTGTTAGAAAATGGCTTATTCATGTGGTTTGCGAGTACAGGAGTAGGAGTCGTATACCTTGGTGTGGTCAGGATAGAGGACGGGGTCATGTCATCCTTGTGTTGAATGGCCAGCATGTCCCTTCACCTCCTGTGGACACTGAAGGTCTAGGCAGGATTGTATAATTGGAGCCCATCTGCATTTATCTCATCATAAAAGAGGAGATAGGGTAGCAGTGATGGATTTTTGGCTGTGTCATGCAAGCAGACTCTGGCCAGCTGTAAGGATTGCTGGTAGTTAGCGTTCAGCTCTCTTCTACGGGGAGTGAGGAGGACCCCAGCCCAACCGTAGTTTTGGATGCCTGTTGTGCAGTCCTTCACGGCCTCAGGTGTTTCAGAAGCTCAGCTGTTATCACACAGCCCCTTCAGTGCTTGGCCCTGTGTGTCTGGTGCACAGGGAGGCTGGTTTGCATGACATGGCATGCAATGGATGCTGCCTCGAGAGTGAGTGATGCCCAGTGGTTTACTGAACCTTGTGACCACTGCAAGGAGGAGCTGGGGAGGAGGATGTGAGAGGTGCTGTCAGGAGTTTTGCAGGTCATTGATGTATGTCAGTAATTCTGTCGCTGACCTCTGTTTGGGTAATGAAAAGGCTTCTCTGCAGAGTGCAAACGAACCACTGCAGGCAGAGCTGCAGAGTGTGTGGAGTAGAGCTGCTGTGTCTTGGAGACCTTTTGGCTGGGATGGATACTGTGGAGGTGGCATAGAGTTGTGCAGACCACATGGCAAGCTGGAGCCTGTCAGGAGGAGGACTGTTCAGGAGAGGGAGCAATAAGAAGATTTTATCACTGTAACTTGAGCGGTGCTTGTTGAATTTTGATGGATGAAGAGATATTGCAGGTGATCAAGTAACACTGGCTTTTCTGCAACTGCAGGAGCCAGGCAGGAAGACTGGGCAGGTTTATGTAGCCCCACTGCTCACAGAGCAGATTGCAGCTCCCCCAGGGGTGCTGTGCCAGTCCTTTCATGCTTAACATGCAAGCACAGAGGGGCCTGAGGACCAATACAGCTGTAAAAAGCCCTCAGAAGGATCTAGATGACCACAGGATGCCCACATTAAGAGGCAGTCCCAGGCTTACACCTCCTTTCCAAAGTGCTTTTTTTCTAGAAGAGATGAGGAGGAAATAAAGGCCTTTGTCCCATTCTCCAAGTATTTAGTGTGATGGTTAACCTTGAGCAGCTCTATTCTCCCTGGAGTTGCTCTCAGCAGTATTTAGGAGATATACCTAGACAGCTGCCCTCAACCCGCGCTAATGGGAGAGACCAAACTGTCTAGGCAGCTGGGAGCAGCACTCTTCTATGGCAAAGACTGCTTTACCCCCCTTCCATCCAGGGTCTGAAGAAGCTCCTCTACGGGGAGGACAACTGAGCATTTAATAGAAAAATGGATTTTACTCCAAAATGCCAAAAGCGCAAATGATCTAACAGTGACCTTGGCAGTTGACATGGGTGCTTAGTGTCTGGTATGATCTTGGTCTCACAATGCACCGTAAGGATTTTCATTCTGATGAGTTACAACGTATGTCTAAGACCTTTCTGTGTAACGACTGACCCTGGTTCCCTTAAAATATTGTATTTATTTGGATTTGAATCTAATGCACAGTAAGACAGACCATGTTATCAGTCATCACAGTAAGACAGATCATGTTATCAGTCATCACACACCCCAGAAGCCTTTGTATGTAGAGCCAGTCCAGCATGTGTTAGTGAAGCGAATTGGTTTAGTTACTTTTCTAAAGGGGGCAGTTGTCTGAACCACAGCAGTGAATCTTCACGCACCCAAGTAGAGCTAAAATAAATCTTTGTAAAATAACATTAATAGCCCAAGTGCAGATGGAAATCTGTCATGGAATAATGTTGCTCCCAGCTTCACTACCCAGCTGCTAGTTTTCCTTCTTGAGCTGCTGAATTTGGATCCTGATGACAACATGGGATCCAAGGCCAAAGTGGGGGACAGTGCAGAAGGTGGCATGGGTTAAGTGCTCTCCCATGAAGCTGTGTTTGTGTTGATCTCTCTGTATAGGAGTAGACGTATCCTACTTTCTCTGAACAACTTCATGTCGGTCCTGGAAGTGTCTTCTAGTCTAAATAGTTTGCTAAAGCATCTGCATGGTTGTAACATGTCCTTACTCATCCCACTAACCTGTGTGTGAGCCAGACGACTTGTCTTTTTACCCGTTTTGCCAGCAGTAGTCTCTTGCTTGATGTCTGCGGTGTATGTTGGTGGGGCAGAAGCAAATCTAGGAAGGCTCCCCCACTCAGTGCAGGCTGCTGGTACATGGGCTCACTGACATCCCTGGGGGCCATGGGGGCTGCACTGCAGAGTGAAGTCACCCTGGCTAAGTAGGGTTCACTGAGGGGTGACACTTTCCTTAGTAGTCACCTGCTGCTTCTTCCCTGTATCTCTTCTGGTGTCCTGTTTAGTTCCTGTCTAGGTGAGTGATGAGAAACTAAGGGAAACAGGTCCCTTGCACTCAGAGGGGCTGGATTAAGAGTCCCTTTGCCGTGGTCTCTCAGGAGTGGCCAGGACAGTCTGTTTTGCACAGACGTGACTATGGGGTGTAGCTGCTCCCCAAGGCTTACCCTCTGGTGGACTTTCCCCTGGAGCTGTGTACTCTGCAGCCCCACTGAACTCTGCCTGTGAGTCCTGGGCAGGGAAGCATGTGATTAGGCAGGCAGCATTAGCAGAGAGCAGGCCCATGAGGACAGTCAGCCTTGCTGAACAGTGCTATCTGAGAAGGAAGAAGCTGCATCAGTCTTTCCCAACTCTTTGCCCTGGAGAGCAGTACGGGCTGCATGGTTGCTAACAGCATGGGTGGGATTTTAGCAGCTGCTGTGAATGTGTTTGGGAATGAGCACAGCCTTGAGCACGGTGTGTGCATGCTGCCTAGCAGGGCAGAGCCTGGGCACCTCACTTTCCTGTGCATGGAAGAAAGGAGAGAGGGGAACAGTTACTGCTCTTTACCAGGAAAAGAGGGAGCATTGCCAGTATGGGCAATGGCAGTGTCTTCAGCAAAGTTACAGCACAGGTATGCCTTAGTCATAGGAAGGTGAAAGCAGGCTGTGAGAAGAGGACTGCCATGTAGGATCTCACTTGCCCCATACCACCAGTGCAGGGAGTTCAAAGAAACAGCCACACTCTTGACAAACATAACTGTCCCCAGCACTGAATAGGTGCAGACTGGGAACCTGGTCTCCGGCTTTTGAATGGCCAGAAGGAAATACGCTGTCTTCTCAATTTTATTTTTTTTCCTCCCAGTTTTTTCAGTCCTGCTGGGCCCAGGTTTTGCTTTGTATTACCTTTCTCAGAGGTTGTGTTTGGACTTTCTTTCAGGAATTTTCGGAAGCACCTCCGCATGGTGGGGAGCCGAAGGGTTAAAGCACAAAGTAAGTGAGCACTTGTAAGATGTGGCTGTGAGGAGTTGGGGTTTGTGCCAGTGGGACACGGGCAACCCTATGTTCCGTGCAGATGCAGGTAGAAAGGACATAGCGTTTGGCTGGAGAAAGGATTTGACCTGCTGGTGCCATTTTACCCTACAAAAAAGAAGGCCAGGTTGCTGCAGTTCTCCAGGACACACAGATGTCTGCAAGCAGCCTGTAAGCTATTTCCAAGGACCCTCTGCTTTGGCCATGGGAGATCTCTGTGGGCCTCAGTGCAAGGAGCGGAAGGAGAGCTGCAGTGCCCTTGACCTATGTGCATGTGGTTTTCGGTGATCACCGGCATAGATGCTTGTGAGAAGAACCAGAGCTGAGAGTTCAGCAGAGTTGGCGAGGGCTGCCTGGCCTCTTAACTGAAGGTGTGGACCAGCTGTGGCTCCCTGGGGACAGTCGGTGCTTTATGTGCCAGGTGGACTGGTGGCTTTCTCTTTTCTCCTCCCCTGTCCCACCACGATCTCTGCGGCAGGACCTGGGGGACAGCTGCCTGGTGGGAGCTGAGAGGATGGCAGAAGGGAGGAAGAAGAGGAACAGGGAAGAGATTGGAGCAAGGGGGGAGTGTTATGCCTCACTGGGGAAGAAATCACCTCTTAGGTCTGGGAAATGGCAGTTCCCTTTCCCTGAGGAAGGCAACACTCCTCCATAACTTGGTTGGAGCAGCTCCCTTATCGCTGTGAAATGGGCTGAGAATGGTGTAACTGGCTCCTGAGAGCTGAGGATTGCTCCAGAAGAGGAAACAGCTTGGTCTTCCCCC
>VYZV01012582.1:248420-271658 GCA_013401275.1 Pandion haliaetus | reverse complement strand
CAGGCATCATGTACAGACTGCCCACAGCAAAGTGTTGCTGAGTTGAATTTGCATTCTTTCCTCTCCTCTCCTTTCTCATATGCTGTGGGAAGTGAACAGCAAAGAGCATTGCCCTTTAAAGTGTCTTTATTGGCATCTGAGTTAGCACTGCCTGAAATGAACAGGGCTCACCCTCCCCTAGAGCTGTCTGGAAGTTCAGGCATGCCTCTCTGCCTTGGTAACTCTCGGGTCATGTTTTCAAAGCTTTCTTCGTGTGCACAATAGCTAAATGCCTGGTTTTAAATGAAAGCTGAGGATGGAGATCACTTGAAGAACTTACTATGTGATTTGTCTCCCTAGACACCCACACTGCAGCAGAGGACAGGTTGCTTCTCAGCTCTTGTACTGCAGATGAATTCCTGTGCTGCTGATATGAGATGCTGTTACTAGATACACTGCAGCAAACTTGCTCTGTCTGCTACCAGAAATAGGTATTAGTGGCTATAAGTGGCTGTTAATCTAGGCATAATGGCTCTCACATGGGCTTGCCAAGTCAGACATTGTGGTTGGCAGTTCCCAGGAATTTGCCTGCAGTGCAGCCGGCTGGGCCAAGCTCCCTGGATTCCACTTGGGAAATGCTGGTACAAACAATATAATGCCCCTTGGAAAAAAAAAAAAAAAAAGCTGGGCGGGAGTGCTTACAAGAATGCAGGCAAGTAAAAGCTGAAGGATTTCCTCTTTTGCAACAAAATTTAGAAAGCATGAGCTTTCCAGCGTACCCCCATCTGGCCCAACTCTGACTGGGGTGTCACTAGAACATGAAGGGAGAACTGACTGGAGAACTACTGCTTTCTTCTGGTCATGTATGTGTCATTAGCTGTCGAGTACATCTTCCTGTGAGGCCTTTGAGTCAGAGCATTTACACTGGGACACTGGAATGGTTTTGATTAAATTGATGTTTGAGCTCTGTGCATTTAAGGAGACCATCAAGTGTCCTCCTTTTTCTGTTACATACCCCATAATGGTCCTGCTCAGAAAGTGGGCACTTTGTCTTCTGCTGTCTAGAAGATAGACTCTTATTTGCTGTGTGGAAAGGACTCACGTTTGGCAAGTGGAAGAACAAGCACAGGGGAGTCCGTGATGTGTGGCTTTGGTGGAAATCTACTGGATGTTTTGTTTTGCTGGCAGCAACAGAGGTGGCTTTGGAGTCTGTTAATGTCGTGCTTTGGTTTTATCCTAGCATTTGCTGAACGGCGTGAGAGGAGCTTCAGCAGGTCCTGGAGTGACCCGACTCCCATCAAAGCTGATTCCTTCCATGACTCTCGAGAAAGTGAGTTCCGAGTCCTTTGAGCTTCCTCCTGTGGCCAAATCCTCCAGCTGAGGTGTTGACTGGAGTCCCACTGGAGTAACTCCTCTGTGCCCTTTTGTCCCATCTGTGATCCTTTTAGTTTTGTGAGATCAGAGCAAATAACACTCTAGGTATATGCACCTGTTCATCTGTGTGTACCTAGATTTATTTGTAGAGCACAACACATCTAACCTCATGTTACTGTGGAGTTGCCAAAGGATACCGAGTGGTACAGCTCTCTTGCAGCCCTCTGTTCCCATCATCCTTTATTCGCTTGTGACCAAAAGAATCTACCTGGAAGCACACCAGTCCTAGGCTACGTTCACCATAGTGGGGTTAACAACCTGCCTGGCTTCCCATCTAAGAGTCCCTTCTGAGCTCTTTCCTAGGCTAGAATAGCTCAAGAGCACAGCTGCAGTGCTCCGTGAGATGTAGCTTTGATTTCCTGGCCATGCTGGCTGCACAGATGATAGCTTGGGGCAATCTGATCTTCGTTTGGGCTGCCAGGAGTTCCTCTGGGAGTCCCCAGTAATGCTGCAATGTTCTGCTTGTGGGGACTGAGATGCTGTTGTGTTAATTTACATGAGGAAATGCCAGCATCTTCCCACTGCCTTTTTATAAAGGGAATGGCTATTTTACCCAGATTTAATTGCAATCCTATAGGCAAGAGACTTGTTGGATATGAGTTTGCCCATGTTGAAATGGGTTGTACTGTAAATGAATTTCATTAGTGAAATGAACTGACCTACCAGGTAAGCATGAGTTCCAGCCCTCCTAGCTGTAGAAGACACTGTATGAGGTTGTAGGGGGAGATGTATGAAAGGCCAGGTTCAAAACATGACCCGATTGTTCCTTTGCAGTCTGATTTCTCCCTGCTCCCTCAGCTAACTCAGAGGCGAATGGAAAAGACAGGCTCCGGGCACTGTGCTGTGACACTTGGACATCCCAAAAGGAACAAATAGAGGCATCTCCATTCTCTGTCCTCAGTCCCTGGCTTCAGGGAACCATCTCTATTTTTAACCTTTAATGGTCAATTATATTCCTTCCAGATGTTTTTTTTTTTTCCCCAGGAGGCATTGAAGGCCAACAGGTAAGGTCAATCTGGAGAGCAAACTCAAGTATACTGTTGCAATACTACTGTGTTTGGTACGGCTGTCCTCAATGCTCTGCGACTTCTCTGCCAGGATCAGTTTGGCCAACAAGGCAGAGTTTCTTTATAGTGACTCGGAAGACATAGAGCAGTAATTATTACAAGGAGACCAGCTTTGAATTCTTTGGACTTTTGCTCATCAGCTTGGCAAGGTTAAAATGTAGAGAGTCTGTCTGCGTTCTGTCTCCTTCTCCATTTATGAAATGACGGGGTGACTTGTGAATTAGCATTTGAAAGCTAAACTTGGTGACTGTGAGAGTGATGAAAAGTGATGTGATATGTGGTATCGGGCTCTGTGTGTACACTCTTCATTCGTTAAGTGTTTGTCTGTTTAGAGACACTGGCCCCAAAGTGTGGCGTCTGTTGCTCGGTGGAAGAAAGGAGGGCACAAGTCTCAGGGTTTGTGGTACCTCTTGCGAAGTAGCTGCCAGACAAGATCGAGTGGGGAAGGCAAGCTGTTCTGCCTTTGTAATGCACACTGTGTTCTGGCAGGCCATGACCTTCAGGATTCCTGTGGCACTTTGGATGGTGACTTTGACTTGAACTGGGAAGCAGAAAAGGAGCTTGAAGCCATGGCATGTGATGGAGAAGACTTTATTCCACCAAAAATAATGGTGAGGGTTTCCAACTCAGCTACTTGTATCTACTTAGGCTCTGTCTGTCCTTTCAGAGCTACTAGATTTAGGAACTTAATGAGAAGAGGCAAGTCGTTTGTATAGGCAACTCTTCAGGTGTGTATGAGGGTCACTCAGAGATCAGCCAAGACACAACATGGTGTTCAGCATCTGTTACTGGTGGGGATAATGTGTTGAAAGAAAACTAGAAGTGGAAGGACCTGTAGTCCAACCCCAAATCAGAGCAGCACTGTCACCAACACTGAATTGAGTTAGCCTGGGTCTTGATAACCCTGACAACAGAGACCTGAGTCCTCAGTCCCAGCAGTCCCTCCCTCCTGTTGTTACTTGCCTGATTTGCTTTGGAGCTGTATGTCATCCTTTGAGATGCTTTCTGTTCTTTTACCATTCCTTGAT
Organism: Pandion haliaetus; assembly: GCA_013401275.1. NCBI lineage: Eukaryota > Metazoa > Chordata > Aves > Accipitriformes > Pandionidae > Pandion > Pandion haliaetus. The sequence continues at coordinate 268,150 of VYZV01012582.1, read as the reverse complement.
GCTAGGCTTCCCCTGCTCTGCTCTGTGGGGTTTGGCAGACAGGACCAGGTTCTGACACATCCCTTCTTGGGCCACATGCACAAGTACTCAGGCAAAATGGGGTTTCTAGCTTCCAGCTTGTTCTCAGGGCAGCATTGCCAGTCCAGCACAGCAGTACTGTGTTTGAATGGGTCTTGCTAAGACTTGGGAAGAGTGAGGGACATGGAGACAGTCTGTTGTTGTATGTGTTCCCAGGCTGTCTGTGCAGACTCAGGCTTCAGGTCAAAGTGACCGGGTGAGACCCAAACACTAGGAACCCAACACTTGGGTTTGTTCAGCCCTTGGCACCGCCGTGTGTCTCCTTAGGTGGTGTATGTGATGAGTGTCTATCCCTGTATTCTGTATATTGTGCCTCTTCAGAAACTTTACATTAACTCCCTGTGGCCAAAGCAGTGATGTGCTGCCTGCCAGGAGGGAGGGCTTTGAAGCCAGCCCAAGCTGGAACCCAGGTTGCACTTACAAGCCCACCAGCACTGCTGCCTACTCTGCTCTCACAGTGATGAACAGAGGTGCCTGAAATCACAGCACAGTGAAATCGCCCATGTTCCCATAGCCCTTTGGCTTTTGCTGGTGGCAGGCCTATCCTCTTGGGCTGTCATGCTGATGGAGCCAGCTGAAGCTTCAGCCAGAGTTGCCAGGCAACCTGCATCTGCCTGACATCCTATGGCTGTGTGCCTACCTCTACCTGATGCCATTTCATCCCTTGGCTGGTTACTGTTTAGGCATGCAGCCGTCCCACCACCAGCCAGCTATACGTGCCATTTTGAACAATCCTCTACAGCCAGAAGCACAGACCCTCGCACAGAGGAAGGCTGTACAGAAGTGATCTTTACTGGTATACAGCCATTCATGGTGATGCACAAGCTTCTTCATCCTCTGTGCACACCAGTCTCCTCTTTACAAACTGTTATCTCAGACTCATTCCTGCCTTTTAGGCAGAGCTGTGTGCTCATTTGTTGGGCGTCGAGGAGACAGTGACACACTGGGGTACTTGGCAGGCCTGGGGGTGCTCTGTAGTGGACCAAAGGCTTGGAGGACCTTCCACAGGGATGCAGGTAGCCTGAATTAGCTGCTAGTTTAGGTAACACCTGAGAGCAACTGAACAGGCCACTGTTATCATGGCCTTTGAGCTTCTGTCCAGACTCTACTGGCTTCTGCTCATGCTGTTGCACTTCTTTTTTCCCCTTCCAGCTCATTTCTTCCAAGGTGCCCAAAGCAGAGTATGTCCCGACAATTATCCGCAGGGACGATCCCTCTATCATCCCCATTCTCTATGTAAGTATATCACTTCTATGTCTGGATATGTGGGAGCAAGCTTCATACAGAGAATTTTTTTTTTTTTTTTTTTTTTTTTTTTTTTTTTTTTTTTTTGTCCCTGTTCCTAGGTCCTGTTATGGTGATTCTGAAAAGCTGTCAGGAAATGGCTAGGGGTGTGCTGAGCCCAGATTTGGGGTCTGGGGTAGCTTTGTGGGAGCTCAGGTCTAGGTGAAAAAGCAAGGTGGAGTGAAAATTGCACATGTGGGCTGCCAGACTACGCAGGGAAGGCAGGGCAGGCATGAGCACACAAGCAGAGCTGTGTGTTGCCAGGCTTACGGCTCCTCCTTATGCTCATCCTTAGACAGGATGAGCAGGACCTCAGAGCTCTGCAGTGGACTGTGAACCCCGTCACCTTATGTACAATGGTGTGTCCCTGTCAGTCATTAACTTAACCTTGATTTTTCACTAGGAGTCCTGCCTGAAACACCAGCAAGAAGTCATGGGTCTGTTTTCCTAATCACTTTATATTCACTTAATTTGAAAGGGAAGGGTAGGACTGACAGTCTCCATGTGCAGCAGGCAGTGCTGCTGCGGGATTTAACTTTGCTGCCTCTCTCTTCCTTTGAGAGTTGTATGGTTGTCCTGATGACCCTGCTATGCCATAGACAGATGTGTTGGGAGTGTGGCTGTTTGTTAGCCAGCTTGGACACGTGTAAAGCCAGAGGCTGGCTACAAAACATGGGCCAAGAGCCAAACACGCATTGGTGATGGGACTACATCTGATGGATGGTATGTGCTTTGGACTTGTCTGCAGGATTCATCTTCAAGCCTTTGGATGGACTTGGTCTTCATGGACCATTCAGTCTTCAGCTTCGTTGCTGCTGAGACGTGTTTTAGGGTGGTAATTGCTGTGATGTGACTAGAAGCCATCAGCTGGTATAATTGTGCTCTTCGAGCATCCATTTTCCTGGAAATGGGATTGTGTGCAATATTAGACTATAATAATGTCATGGAAGCTGGTGTAGTGACAGTGAACCTTGATATGTCTTCTCTTTTGGTTTCCAGGACCATGAACATGCCACCTTTGATGACATCCTAGGTATGTGAGTGTTATTTCCTTTTCTTAACTCCTGCCCATTGCAAATGTAACTGATCAATACGTTAAAGTTACTCCACTCCACAGGCTGAGGCCCTGTGCCTCAGCTGCCACTCATAAAGGTGTTTTTATCACCCCAGTTACACCTGACAGTCAGTCAGCTGCTGTTGTATGTGCTGAAGTAGTAAAACTTCACTTCTGTGGCCTATTTTCTGGGCCAAGCTCCCGGTTTATGAAAGGGAAGCTGAGGTGCAGGGCAGCAAAGATACCTATTTATTGTACCCTTGTAGATGAGTAGGAGCGTTAACAGAGGGTCAGGATGGTGGGGTCTCGTACAGTGCTGTGGTCACTACAGAGCAGTGTCTGGTGCTGCACCGTACCTTCTCTGCCCAGTAATATGCTGGGGTTTCCCGCTTTCCACAGCATGAAAGCAAAAGGTTTGCTTTGACATCAGTGGGAACGTAGGTGCTGAGCACCTCTCACAGCTCAGCCTCCTGCCTTCAAGACTAAAGTGAGAAGAAATAAGATTAATTTTTAACTTCTTCCATGGTTCATCTTTTCCAACGTATTTTTTGCAGAAGAAATAGAGAAGAAGCTTAACATTTATCGGAAAGGCTGCAAAATCTGGAAGATGCTGATATTTTGCCAGGTACATGAAATTTGTTAAGCACTTGGGTGGTTTGTTACAAATATGCCTTTTTCTACAGGGAAAATTGCATGAGGAACCAATATTCCAAAGTTAAGTTCTGTTAAAGTAACTGCATGTATATGACTTTCACTTCTCATTTCCCCAGACACAGCAGCCTCAAGTTGCTGTGACAGCAGGAAATAAAATCTGATTTAGTGTGGCCAAGTCCAGAGCTGGGCTGCTTCTTAGCTGCTTTCAAGGAAACCCAGGCAAACCAGCATTAGTGCAGACCTCAAAAGGTGGATTCCAGAGAAAGGAACAAGCATTTGCAATATGATGGTTACAGTTGTTGCAGAGCTTCAGTATGACAGTGACAGTGGTGCACATTGTGGACCAGACCAGCAGACGGCACAGCTCGGAGTTGGAGGCCAGCCTACATGGCAGAGGGGTCAGGGTACAGGCTTGCAGAGCTGTAGGTGGGACATACTCAGGCCCTGCTGGATCTGGGGCTTGCTGGGGATTTCTTTCCCAAGTCTCTTGTTCCTCAGGGTGGTCAGCTTTGGACTTCCCCGGCAGCTGTGCAAGGAACCTTGAAATGAGAAGTTAGGAAGGTAACCTAACTTGAACTCCCTCCCACATGCCTAATGCTGCAAAATAACAGGGTTTGCAGCACACTGACCTGGAGATTGCGACTCTTAATTTTGCTGATGTTGTGCTCAATCTTTTTATGCCTGCTACTGCCAAAGTCCAGTTCTTCTATGGTGACATCTTGCCTGCTTATCCCTGCTTTGCTCAGGCTTCTCGTCTGCCTACCATGGCAAGTCCCCTAGTATCCCAAATGAAAGGGACTTTCTTGTCTTCCCTATTACTCTCCAGCCACGCACAATGAAGATTTTTGTCTGTTATTGTGCCTTTCTAGAGTGAGGTGGGCATGTAACAGTAAAAAACAGAGAATCCAACCCCCACCACACTCCCCATATGTGAGTATTTCCTGAGCAAGTGACTGCAGTGTCTGCTATGGAGGTTGTAGCAGCCATGTCAGCCTGGCATGTCTGCTCTGCTCCCTTGTGGCACTTCTGGGTATGGCTGTGCAGGACAAGAAACGTCTCCAGGCTTTGTTTCTTCGGGGCCTGTGCAAAGTGGTTTACATCTGTCTGTCTCTCTCTTGCAGGGAGGTCCTGGGCACTTGTACTTGTTAAAGAACAAAGTTGCCACTTTCGCCAAAGTGGAGAAGGAGGAAGATATGATCCTGTGAGTGGCTGCTTTATGTTCTGGACTTGCATAATATTTTCCTGCTTGGTTTGCTCAATGTTTGTAGCACATGGCCTAGCAGGAGAGGTGAAGGGAGCTGGTGTGGCTTGGTCAGGGGAAGTGGAGGCTGAGGGGGGGGACCTAATAGCAGCTTACAGCTCCTTAAAGGGGAATTGCAAAGATGACAGAAATGAGCTTGTCCCTGGGCTGGTGCAGCTCTGGGACAGGTCACCAGAAGATGTATGCTTTTATCTGCTGTTAGTGTCTGTTTGGACTAGAGACTACCAAAAGAGGGAAAAAGATATTTCCTCTCCTAGTAAAGGCTTTGCTGACCAGAAACCAGAACACGTACCTCGTGCCTCCGTTGCTCAGAAGTGTCTGAGATAGCATTTTGAAGCAGGCAACTAGTGGCAGAAATCCAAACTGTTCCCACCACAGCTGTCTCTGGTAACTGCCCTCCTAATTGCAGGGAGAAATGGAATTTGCCTCTGCAGAGCCTGCTCAAAGTCCAGCACATTACTGAGGAGGATTTTCACTAACGTGCTAGCCTGTCAGCCAGGGTTGCTGAGGCAATTTTGCTTCTCCTTGCAGAGAGTTAAGTTTTGCCTGTTTTGCTGCGTGATTGCTTGTGCTGGCTCAAACTTAGTTGGCTAGCAGTGCTTCGTTGTGGGGGAGGGGATGTATACCAACCTGTTCCTACACAACTTTTTGTTGGCATGAGAACTGAGTATTAAAATCAACATCTGTTCAGTGCTCTCATGCTCTGTCAATAAAATTCTTCAGCACGTGTGTTGTGTACATGCTTCTGAACACATTCCAGGCATAGCTGGTCCAAAATTGGTAATTCAGGGACCTTCAGAAAGCTGTGAACACACAGCTGAAAACTTGGATGCTTGGAAGTGAATGTCTCCATCCAACCTGTATGTCCCTGAGAGGCAGTCCTGAGAAAAGCTGAGGCTGTGATCTGATTGCAGACCCCACAGAGGAACTGCCGGCCTTTAGGGCCTACCAGAAGTCTACTCTAACCCACTGCGCAGGGGAGGTGGTTGTATTTCATGTCCCTTAGGCATAGTATGCCTGGTAACTAGTGACAAAATGTAAAGTGGGTCTGACTGGTGAGCAGCACCAAGCACTAGCTGACATGGAACAGCTTGGCTTGATGTTGTCTCTCTAGCTATGTAGAACAACCTCTCCAGCTGTTCTCTGCTGATTTCATGCCCTGGAAATGAACCAGTGTACTCATAACACTCACATTTAGAAAGTGCAATTGTTGATAGAAATGAGAGAGAGAAAACTGGAGGGAACTGCTACAAGAAGATGCTTAGTAAAACTGTCAGTCTAAAAGCACTCCTGGTGGACTTTGCTCCCTTCTCTTCACCTTGGAGCTTCCTTGGCTGATGGGCTGCTCCTCCTTCTCTACCACATGATTTGGACCTGCTTCTCAGGCCGTTGCTCTGCCCCTGCTCTTCCTTGTCTAAGAACCAATGGCTCTTCCTGAGCAGCTTGCTCCTCAGTCTACAAGCCTCAGGCCCCTTCTGAGCAGTGTGCACATACTCATGCATATGAGGAGATAGGTGTTGGTTTGGTTTTTTTTTTAAATTAAGTATTCTGTTTTTTCCTGTTTCTTCCAGCTTCTGGAAGAGGTTGAGCCGGCTGATGAGTAAAGTCAATCCTGAACCAAATATAATTCACATCATGGGCTGCTATGTTCTTGGAAACCCCAATGGGGAGAAGGTAAGAGCTTCCTGGGTAGCCTCTCTGGGAATGTTTGCTAAGTAGCACCAAGCTCAGGGAGGCAATAGTCACACTGTGAAGTCTAAACCTTCCTCTTCTCCTGTGTGGGAACATGCTGCTATCCTGTCACATGTGTGAATGGGTGAACCACTGTATGGATTGTGCCTTCCCCAGAGGGAAGGGAAGGAATGATAAGTGACATGCAGGACAAAAACTGAAGCCTTTAAGTAGAACAGTCATTCAAAGCACTTTATTTACTGATGAGCTAGATGTTTTAAAGGACATGAGTGGAAGGTTTTCTAGAGGTAGGGAACAAGGATGGGCAATTCTAGGTACCCTTTGTTTTCAGATGCTAACTCGAGATATGTTTTCCTTTCAGCTATTTCAGAATCTGAAAAACTTAATGAATCCTTATAGGGTTGCCTTTGAGTCTCCACTTGAACTATCAGCTCAAGGTAATTTATTTTCTGTACAAAGACACACACCCTCCTAATCAGCCTGCCTCCTTCAGTGGGCATCTTCCTGAAAAAGCAATTTTGAGCTCCCTTAATTCCTGTCAGTGTCTTAATTTTGCTTGTAACCACCTTGTGTAGTTAGTTGCTGAACCTGGTTTTCCTCTTGCAATTCCTCCATGTTCACATTTCATCTGTCCCATTTGTTGTCCCTGAAGCTGCAGAGAGCCCTCTCCCAGGCTACTGGCAGTGGTCAAGTAGCCTAAATAGTAGGCAGCTTTCCAGGCTGAGTTTAGGAGATTCGTCATATTACTAGGGCATGTGTAGTCCATGGGAGAAATACACATGGCAGCAGAACCTTCTCAGTAACCAAGTGTGCAGGGATCTCTTCTCCAGGACTCAAACCACTGGCACCGCGTTGTGTCATCAACAAGTGACTGGGATATAGCCCATTAGAGCCATTCTACATCTTGGTCTGTTCTGCTTTTTTTTTTCTTTTTCTTTTTTTGCCTGTAGCTCAAGATAATTCAAGGGGCTATAGAATTTTTCCTGTTCTTTGGTCAATGTAAGTAGTTACGGGTGCATTTTCATAACTGACATGTTCTGAATTTGCCCTTGTTATTTTATCTTCACTGTAATTCTTGGTACTTTGTTCTCTTGGAAGCTAAAAACATGCAGCATTAGGCTATAAGCACTGTGGATACTTCCTCTGCTGCTCACAGCTGGTATCAGCACTGATGGGTTATTCTTAACTCCCATTTACTGTCATAGGAATGTACAGGAGTTGAGCACATTCGTGCTGTGCAGAGTTCTCTGTGTATGTCCTGTCAAGGTTTGGACTCGGCTTGATATGGTGCTTGCACAGATCCGACAGCGAAACATGCTCTACATGTATGACAAGAAGCAACTTGCAGGGAAATTCCTGGGTTTATATGCAGCTTGGCAGGCAAGGCAGTGGGTTCTGTGTGCATGCATTTAAGCAGTTGATCTTTCAGGAGGCTGGGCTGAAGAATATGTCTGAATTTATCTCCTTGATCAATCTGGGACATGCTAATAGTGTACCCTCTCTAATCCTTTGCAAAGTCATCTGAAACTAATCTTAATCAGGCCTCAAAAGTGAAAATCCCTTCCTTGAGCCCTGTCTCAGACTCCAGGGTTATTTGCCCTTGTGTTTTCAAATGCACTCGCTGCCTCCAATGCCAGCCCTGTGCCTGGCTTTCAGTGTGTGACTGTCTTGTGAGACCTCCCCAACCTTCAATCAGAGGTGCCAGTGGTGCAGAACTTGCATTAGTGTGTCCTGTTGAGCTAATTGCTGTGAGAAGAGACAGCTCTGCAGGACAGAGACAGCCTGTTAATGTTAATTTAAAAAAAAAAAATACATTTGAATTTTCAATGTTAATTATTTTTAATGTTTTCTACAAATCTTTACAGTGAGTTTACTCTTGATTTGTAATTTTCTGAAGTCCCTGTGCCAGGTTGCCTTGTGCAGGCTGTTGGAGCTGTTGTCTGATACACTACAGCCCCCAGCCCCCACTTCTGCAGTCGGTGCAGAGAGGTTGAAGTCTGGAGACAGACTTTGTGCTCCGTTCCTGCCCCCATGGACAAACCCTGCCAGGGAATTACAAGAAGCCTTTCATGGTTTGAGGATATCTAAAAAGACCATTGCTTCTCATGAGCACCTTCACGTGCCCTGGCTGAATGTCAGTATTTTCCAAATGAGGCATATGGATGGGTTCTCCTGTGCCCCTGCCTGTACGTGGGTTGGGGTCTTTTTGCTGCTGCAGCCTCTCGCATCTCTTGTGCTGCAGGGTGTAACCTCTCTGCTTCATTTCACTTTTCCTAGGTAAGCAAATGATTGAGACTTACTTTGACTTCCGCCTTTACCGCCTCTGGAAGACCCGCCAGCACTCTAAACTATTGGATTACGATGATATTTTATGAGCTGGAGAAGACTTTGCAAGAGGAAGTTGATCACTAGTGTCCAAGAAGTCATGCTTACTGCAGAGAGACTTTTTTATTGGCACAGGGAGCCCTTCACAGCCCTGTAGGAGGCAGCAGTGCTAAAGGGAGGGAAGAAGGAGTCCTCGGAAGCATGTGTCGGGAGGAAAGTCTCCTGGGTCAAGACAGACTGGAGAGAAAGGGTTTGACACCTCACTCGCCTCAGGTCAGAGCCATGGTGTCTCAGGAGGTGCTGTGTGAAAGTGAAACAAGGACACGATGGAGTTCCTTGCAGAACTGAGCTGTTGTGGGTCAGAATGGGCCAGATTTGATTCCAGGTCCTTTTAAAGACTTTTGAAGCTCAGGTTTTCTTAAAAAAAAAAAAAAAAAAAAAAAATCAATTACCCATGCACTACAATGAAGAAGTGACCAGAGCACAGAGGAAGGAGGGGTTTGTACTGATGGGACCTTCTGTGCTGGGGATCTTGGAGAGCAAGGACTGCTACACGTACTCCTGCAAGCTTAGATCAAGACGATCTAGTTTCAATGTGAATATATACTGGAATATAGAATTGAAATCTAACTTTTGTTTTGTTTAATAGCAAATAAGTGCAATTTTTATAGCGAGAGGGGTAAAATCCCTCCCAATATTGAATTAGTTAAAAATAACACACCAGTAACCAATAGATGAGGTGTTTTTGGTCTGCTCGAAAATATATTCAAAATGGTAATATATCTTCTGTAGACATATTTAATCACCAGCAAACATGGTTTTAACATAACTTAGCAGACCCTGCATGTCTGCTGCATTGATTAATCCAGTTTGGTTCGTTACTTTCAGAGTAGCTGTGTTGCACTAATTGTATGTGCTCTCACGAATGTATATTTCTCCTCCAATTAGACACAACTTTGTTACTTTCTATTTTGCTGCTTGCAAAACTATGGGACTTTAGTTTTGCTGAAATACTTTAGGTTAGAAATAATGGTACCTGGCTGAGAAACCTCAGTCAGGTTCGCTATGGTATAAAAATGAATTAGAAATTAATAGCCATGGTAATTACTTGTTCATGCCAGTGTTTTGCTATGTGTTGAGAAACAAGTTCTCTTTCTAGTCTGCTGTGTGGAGCAGCGTGGTTACACGACCATCAGAAACCCGCCAAGGAGACACTTCACTGAGGCATTTGGAAGAAATGTTTCTGGAGTACAGCATGGGTTTGTAGCATGAGTTTGAATCTTCCCTATGTTCACTTGATTGCCAGTTGTTTGTGCGTAAACCACCTCTTTTCCAATGCTAAAAAGACCTGTTTATTGGTCTGAGCTGCTCACATCCCTTCCTGTGTAGGACAGAGTAAACCCAGTGCTTTGTCAGAGCAGCCATGGCTTGTGAACCCAGATTTGTACTTGATATTTGAGGATATATTTTGAATATACTTACTTTTTGTTTGTTTAGGTCGGGGGGTTGCTTTTTGTTTTGGGAAGGGTTTTTTCCATCTACTTCCCTGCTCAGAGGATAAATACTACTTACAGTCTGCCTAGGCTACTCTGGCAATTCTGGGAGATGATACAAGTTCTTTCTTTCATAACTAAAACATACTGGAGAAGTAACAGGGAAGGATTACCTTAGTTGCTGGATTTCCTGGTATCTAAAATTAGTTGATTGTGAAGTGAAGGAAAATATATGTACAAATCTTCTTTTAAATACTTACAAAAAGAACTAGTTGTTCTGATGTGTAGAGTACTCCTTCCCCTGTGACATATTTGTGGTTGTAATTTTGGGGAGCAGGCCTCTGGCTAGAACTGCTGAACCCTGTACATTTATAGCAGTTTTATAGCAAAACTTTGGAAGAAATAATGTACATATAGTAAGTAAGGAGAGGAATCGGTGGAGAGAGATGGTTTAAAGTCATTGAAAGCAACATACTGAACCAAATAGGTGTGGGCTGTTGCCTCCCCCTCTGGTTTGGAGCTGTGGGGAAGCTGCCCTGCTAGACTGGCCTGACCTCAGGAGGTTTGGTGGCTATGTCCCATCCCTGGCTGGACTCTTATCCTCTTGATTTGGTCATGTTTGCCAGGCTTATAGCGAAGGGGGTAATAAGCACCAGTCTGTAGCTTTTGGAAGAAAATGCCAGATATAAAAAGGAAAACAAAACTTATGCCAATTGTCTATTATTTAGCATGGTAGCTTCTGCCAGCTGTGCTTGTGAGAGGTGGGAGTAGTAGGTGTGATGAAAGCACAAAGTCATGTGTTATTTGGAGAAGGAAATGGTAGTGGCAGGATTAAAATGCTGACACAAAACTCTCTCCCTTTCTGACCCTTGTACCTCCTATGGTTATGCTTCTTACTGGAGACAGACAAACTGTTCTTCCTTTCTCTTTTTCTAAAGTAAAATCCCAATTCAGTGAACTTGGTAGCATGAATGTAGCATTGTGGAACTACTGAAAATCTTACTGAACTCTGAAAGGGCCCACTTATGTATCCACTTCAGTGATTTCTCTGTAGAACTATTTTATATCTATCCTCACTGACCACTTGTAGAACTAGGGGTGCAAAGTAAAAAGGTAGATTGTACAGTTGCGTAACTTCTATAGGAAGATGTATGTTTGAATGAACATTATGGACTGTTTTACTGGTGCAGTTGACTGTAGTATAGTATAATGACAAACGATGAATGCATTTCTTTCTTTTCCAAAGATCTATATTCCTCGTAGTTTGTGATGTTTATGACATGAGCATATTATATTCTTTGTAGCATTCATTTGACTAAAGAGATGAAATACTCTAAAAGCTGTGACTGGAAAGACAATAGAGTTTTGATGTTTAAAGTCCTTTGTGCAAATAGCATCATTGAAGTTAACCGTTTCTGAAAGAGGAAAACAAATTTCTTCCCCTTTTTAACTGGTTGAATTTTTCAAGTGGCTGCTGGGAGAGGAAGGGATTAGCAGAGGATAGGATAAAAAAAAAAAAAAAGAATTGTAATTATTTAAACTTTAGAGTTAAAAATAAAGTCTGTAACTTCCTCAGTTGGACCAGCCTGTAACGGATAACCTCTGGGTGTGCGCTTGCTGCCAGCGCACAATATGCTCACAGCCAGCATGTCCCCTCTGCGAGGTTCCTCGCACCCCGAGTGAGGTTCCTCACACCCCGAGCACCTCTGCAGTATCTTTTCCAGGGCATGTTGAGGACAGGCCTGGGCAGTGCGTACGGGGCACGGCCCACCTGCAGGGCGCTTTGCCTGGGGGAGCTGTGGCTGTTCGGTACACAGGACAATTTGTTGTTCCACTTCTACCTGTTTCTTCAGCCTTCAACTACCTGCTCCTGGGGTGTGTCTGTCTGAAGCCCTGAAACTGGTTTGCTCACGCACAGTCCTTAATTGCTGTCTAAATTGGTTTGGTGGAGCTCACCTCTCATAAGGGTAATTGGAGTGAGCAGTTTACAGTGCAGTTGAGCTCCCATCCCTGCCTGCTCCGTTAGCAGCAGCCCTTTTGCACTGTTACGCTCAGCCCCACCATGGGGAACTGCTACTGCAGCTCCTGTGTGGTCTGGATTTGCTTTTAGCAAGGGCAGGAGAAACAGGGACACCTGGTTAACCCTGAAGAGAAGCAGATTAAACTGGGACAGCTAAATTGGGTGCTAACCCTGGTTGTTCACCCCAGGCATGTGTGGGAGTTTCTGCTGCTGTTGCTATAAGGCAGTATTGGATGTGACCTCCAATCCCTTGCCTGACCTGATGAACATCAGCAGAGAGTCTGCTGGTTGCATTATAGTCTGGGCTGGGATTGTCACCTCCAGGAGAGAGGAAGGGTGGGCAGCAAGTGCATCAGCTGTCCAGTCTGCTGCTCCTCAGCAGGGCTCACGCGCTGGGAGCAGCCCCTGACCATATTGTCTGGTGCCTGCAGAGTATATTCAGTTAGCTGTAGCAGCTTGGAGGGGGTTGTCTGCTTGGATGTGGCACTTGTCTTATACAGAGTTTTCCAGAGAGGCTTTTCTCGTTTCCTCGTTTGGCTGGAAAGGAAAGGGAAGAAGAAAATTCCAAGTTACCTGAGGGATGTAGAAATAGGTAGAAAATTGAGATACAGCTTTTTGCACCTCTCCTCATGCTGCAGCCACCAACTTCCCTTTGCAGCTGACCTCCATGCCTGGGGTGGGAAATGGATGAGTTAGCAGATAATCCCTTCCTGCATTAAAAAAAACCCCAAACCAGAAAAATCCTTGTAGCTGTAGCAAAACATCTGACTGCAAAAGGCAACCAGCCAACTCATCTTGCCCTGTGTGAGGACTGCTGTGCACACCCGTGGGATCCCACCCGCTTCTGCCTCTGAGTGCCTCTGGAGCCACGGCCCGTGGGGGCTCCGCTCTGTCTCTGCAGAGGGGACTCTGGAAATGAATTTGTTCTTCGTTTCTCAGCCTGGACTTGTTGCCTGGAGCTGAACACAGGTTTACTGCTCCAGGAGCTGCTGGAGTATGTGTGTGCGTTCATGTCATCTCTTCACACACAGGCTCTTTCCTGTGGCCTGGGGGAGATGCTCCCCCTCGATTGCTCCTGCTTGTTTTGCCATGTGCTGTAAAGCGTGAGGCAGTGTTACTGTTGCCATCCATGCTGTGTGAGCATCTCTGGGGCTTGTGGCACACATCTGTTTCACAAATAGCTGCTGTTGTTTTGGGACACGACTGTGTTAGTGACCTTTGGCTGGGAGTTCCTGTTCCCAAGGCTCTGCTGGCAGAGTGACTGCAAACACTGCTTCGTCACCTTCGGGCAACGTAAGTGGGGTTAGTTGAAAGAATGGAAAATGCTGATTTTAAATAGCCGACCTGGTGGGATCTGGAAATGGGAGTGTATCCTTAATCCCAGCCCAGACAGGAGGTGGAATGACAGGCTCGCTCTGCTCTCTTGGTGTAAGTGTAAACATTCAACCCATCAAAATCCAGTTTGAGTCACACTAATATGTTGTTAATGTATCAGTCCAGGATAAGGTATGTTACTGTATGATTAAAAAAAATCCTTCCAGGGCCCTCGGCAATTGGCATGCATTGCCAGAACCATGCATCAGAGGATGTACTGGGTTCTGTCATCCTTCCTCGAGCAATCGGGCCACACTGCGAGTACCAGGACACAGATTTGCAGGTACACATAAAGCTGAATCGCTCTGTACTCTGGGTTTTGCCATGACAATCCCTGGAGCTGATGATACAGACAGCCCTTCCTTGAAGAATGCCACGCAGATATCTTCCCAAGGGATATCAAGTGGCAATATCATTTTCCACACCATCTGTAAAAAGTTGTTTGTGGTCCTGTATATTGTCCCACTGATCACAGAGTATCTGTGTCTTTCTGCATCTTCCATGGGATTGTTTTTTAATTTTCAGTTGTGGAAACACAAGCCCAAGTCAACTGGAAACTGTTATGGTCTTGATGGCAAGTCAGCCTGCTAGTAATATCATATACTTGAGCTGAGTGAGTAAAGGGGTGGCTTAATGACCATGAAGCTGATTGTGATCATTGTTGGTCTCAGGTAACCCTGCTGTGTAATTGGCAGAATTAATGGTAAGATACCAGAGTTTGCTGTCTCCGCCTAAAATGCCAGTGTGCAATCTCTTGCCGAGGTTGTGCGTGAGCTGTTGAAGAGTGCTAGGAACGAGTAGCTGCTTTGATTCAGAAATAAATTCAGCCCAACATACTGCCAATCAGTGTGAAAAACAAAGACTGGACGGAATTAACATTGTGGACATTAGATGCAAAGAATCCATCTGAAGGGAAGCTAAATTGCATTTTTCCATAAATATTTAGTAAATTTTAGAGCTAATACAACCTAATAATTTTTCATATTATTGTATTGCTTTTAGAGTATCCTTAAAATTTACTTCCGTAAGGACAGATAAGACCCATCTAGGATTGTCTTACAGCCTGCCTCCCCAATATCATAATGTATTTAGTTAGTTAATTGGGCACGCCAGTCTTCCTTATCTCAGCATCCAAATGAACTGGTGATTAATCACAGCAGTAATAGCCCTATAAACCTTTAGCAAGAGGAGGCTCTCCACCTGCATTGCTAAGCCTTGAGCAAAGTGAACATATTCACAGAGACCCTCAAGCAGCTGTTGCAGCCAAGCTTTCATTCCCTGTAACAGGGTGGCCCCTCCTGTGATTCACCAAGCATGTACAGCAATAACCTACGGCAATGGCCCCTGCCCTGCTCCCTGGTGTCCGTGGGGTTTCTGTGTTTGAGTGGCATTTTCCTCCTGTGGGTTTGCAGGGGATGTGTTGAGTTGTACTTGGGGAACATTTTTTACCTGGGAAGACTGAACTGCAGGGGTACTGAGGAGGCTGTGGCAGCCAGCCAGGGACTGGTCACTGCCATGCTCACCCTGGCCTCTGGCTCAGGACCAGCACAGATGCATCTCAGTGGTATTCAAAAAGCTTCAGTAGAAAGAGTGGGGTTATTAGAATTTTTTTTTTTTTTTAATTTTTCTTTTTAGGGCTAAAACTCAGTTGTAGCAATATAGTCTTGACTACAAGGTCCTGTTAACTTGGAGCTGGTGCAGAGCTGGGAATTCAAGGACAGGTATCTTTGCCCTTATATTTGAAATGCCCTAAAAACATCGCAAGTAAGTACAGCGAAGCAAGGCCCTTTGATTATGGATCCTGCTCCCCTGCGCTTGCTATGCCCCCTATGCTGAATGAGACACTATTTTGCTAGGTGTTAAGATGGAGATGACTGAAGAAATGGAGTGAATTTGGTGTTCCCCATCTCAGGAAACCAGGCTGGAGTCACACCCAAATGAGCAAGAAGGGGCTGTAGTTTTTCTGCTGTGTTTCCTGTTGTTATTTCACAACACTATTCCTGGAACTGGGATGACTTCAGTTGTGATACCAAGCAACAGCAAAACCTAAGCTCTCACAGGGCTGGGAGTCAATGTGGTTTTGGGATCTTTACTGTTTCCCCTTGGAGTTCAGGCACCAGATTTCATTTCCAGCTCCTTTGTTCAGCTGCGAGCCCTCCCTTTGCTACCGCAGAGCTGCTAGTGAGGGGGTCACCATCAGTTTTCTGAAAAGAAAACCAAACGTGTGACTTAACAAGTGGAAAAGGTAACGCTGCAGGCTTTGAAAATGGATCTGGTAATGTGGAGAAGGATAGGTTATATCTGGGAATGCTCCTAAACTCTGAGATATTTGAGCAAGTTACTTTCATCCAAATGAGAAAAAGAAAGAAAGAAGCATAGTTGTCAAAATAATGAGGGGAAAAAAAACCCCAGACCACCCAAGTGTGAATAGTAATCGACCATTTGACAAACCATGCGAAGATAAAGCACTCTGTAGTCTGATTCTGCCTCTGTGCTCAGGTGAGTTCAGAGTTGACAGCATCCTGCTCCTTTCAAAATCAAATCTCAAGTGCAGGGTAGCATGGCTGCATCTATCAGTGCTGCTCCACGCTGGTCAGGTGAGGCTGGGTCCACATGTACCTGCCCACAGTGTGTCCTCATGTCCCTCTTCTGCTCATCCCATCTCAGTGGGAAGCTGAAGGCAGAACAGAGCTTGAAACACTGGCCCCAAGAGAGCTTCTGGGTTAGAGAGGTCAACCTGAGACGTGCTGGTTTGGGGCCAAACCTGTCTTAATGGAGAGTTTTGAAAACAAAGATTGTAATCTCCAAGGTCTTGCTGAGCCCTGGACCAGCAGGTTGGCTCCTTGGAAAGGTCAGAAGAAAGTTACCACAAAGCACTTTCTCTGGTTTTCAAGGCAGTTTCTGGCTGGCTGCCTGCTGCCCAGGCGTGGGGCAAATGTGGCTGTGATGCAGATGTCTGCCATCTCTGCTTCTCTGAGACTATCTGCTGCTTCGTGTATGGTAACTGGGTTTCAAATACATGAATGTTTCTAGGTTTTAAGACATGATTTAATAAAGAGAGACGTTTCTGGGAAAGCAGGTTTTCTCTCATTTGTTTTTTTTTCCAGTTGTTCTCTGGCTGAGTTTATAGACCCAGGAACTGCCACTTGGCAGATGCTTTGCTGTGCTGGCAGGTGAGGGAAATACAGGCAACAGGTCTCTCTGAACAGCAGCAGCAAGGGAAATGCTGAAAACTCAAGAGCAGAACTCCAGAGGTGCAAGAGGCCCAGATGCAGTTAAAAGGGGAGGAAGGTAAAAACTCCTGATGCTTAAAACAAGGGACCATCTGAGAGGTGCAGATCTAGTGATGGGGACAGTACAGAGTGATTTACAGCTCCAGCAGTATCTGCGGCTTAGTGAGCATGGACTGGGTCGCTAAGGAACTTACAGAGCATTAAGCATTGTGCCTTTTCTTCCGAGGAAGGACAATCTCTGAGCGCGATCCTAGACACTGAGAAAAAGAGCCCTGGAGAAATTCAAGGGAGGCTAAGTGCCTGATAATCCCTCTGGGGAAAACAGATCAGCTCCAAAATAAAGCACATCCCCAGGAGGGCAGAAGGCATCGAATTCCAATAAGCCACTTTCTTTGTTGCAGGTCTGTTTGACTTAATTGCCAAGGTGAGCAGGTCTGGCTTGAACTCCCAGCTGCAATTCTCCCCTTTATCTCCAGTGCTGACAGTCACCTGCATGTTCATCTTCTGTTAAATGTGGTAACTGCAGCCCCTCTGAGCAGAGGCAGAGATAAATGGGCTGGACAACTCTGTCATTTAAGGCATTTTTCTTCAGCGCTGGGATCTGTCAGCCTTTGTGCATCCTCCCCATTTGGAGACATTCTTCTGCACGTGCCACCACCACAGCACTGTGGGACATGCTGTATCTATCTCAGCAGTATGACAGAAATCACTTTTAATCCCTTACCATCAGCTGCACAGACAGCTTCTGGCCAGAGACCTGGCCACTGTTCTCCCTAAGGCCTTTGCAGCATCATTGGTGCCTGGAGTACCTGGTGGCCAGAAAGACAGTCTTTATTCTTTATCCTGGAACCATTCTTTATCCTGGAACCATTCTATGTTGGCACTGTCCTGTTTTTAAATTAGCATTGTAGGGTACAAAGTCAAATTCGCTGCAGAAGCTCAGTTACAATGGATTATTTTTACCTATCATTTTCTTCCCTCTCCCTTTGTGCTCTGTTACACAGGGTAGTGTGATGGACACAAACCCAGAGCAGGAGCTGTGCAGGTATAGTTTTGCTCTGCCCTGTAAAAGGGTGACGAACTGAGATGTCTTGTGGGGGTTTAAGGTGAAATCACACATCTCTGAGTCCTGCTGGGCCCTGCTTTTTCCCTGTTCCCTTGTCACCTGGCTGTACTAGGGCTTGTCCCAGCAGATCCTCCTGTTGCCAGCCCTACCTCCCTCACAAGCAGTATGTGCCACGTCTTGTACTGATGTGTCATATATGCCACATCCCATTGCTGGCTGCGCAGCCACAGCAGCTATGCCCTGGTGCTGCTGGGTCACTGGGCACTCATGCCTGTGCTACACCCTGACACTCTGCCATCACACCCTCTGGGTCCTGTCCCCTGCCATTGTCACACCTGGGTTTTGTAATTAAGCATTTGTTTTTATGCCAAAATACAAGCACTGAGCAGCATTCCTGAAAGCCTCTTAGTAACAGCACTCAGGCACTACTCCAGGGTTAACCATGGGTGTAAATACAGTGATACAGGGGATTAGCTCCAAAGCACTCGCTTGCCAGCCAAGTTTCACTGTCCAGTCCTTAACGCTGTTTCACTGACTCAGCCTAGGAAAGAAACAGTTGACAGAAGCAACAGAAGGCTCTCAAATCTTGACTGGCAGAGGAGATGAATAATAGCTGGATTTATTTTTTTGTTATAAAGGCAGGCAGACAAGCAGCAAAACTAGCAGATGTGGGGTTCAGTCCCCACAAAGGGAGGTGTTTTCTTTGCACCAGGTGCAGATAAACTGTGGGATTCATTATTTCAGGATTTATGGGCTTTACATGGGCTCAAAAGCCAACCAGACAAGACCATGAAAGAGAAATCCATTGAGATCTCCCGAGTACAAAGGCATATTGTTGGCTCTGTACATGCCTGAGCCATGAGTCACCAGAGGCAAGGAAACGTCACTACCCGCTTGCCTGGTCTTTACCCTCAACCCCGGCACCCACTGTGGGCCCCGGCAAGGGCCACGATCTGGGAGAGTACATCATGGACCTGTGCTTCAGCCATGTACAGCAGGTCATGTATAAACCTTAAATCACCCTTGTGTTGTTTAAGCTGAATTGCAGAGCTGCCTCCTTCCATTTAGCTCTGGTTTGCCGGCTCACAGCAGAGCAGCTCCTTGGGGCACACAGTACAGCTGGGCATCGCACAGCTCCTGGCATCCACGCAGCTTTGGCAACAAAATACTATTTTCAGTAGTAGCGTTTCCAGGTATCATTTGAAGAAGGTGCAATTGCTCTGTCCTGGCTCAGGAGTGCAAAGGTAAGAGCCTTATCAGCAGGCTATGGTGTTCCTTCCTGTAAAAACACCTGTGTTTTCAGCAGCCTGGCTGGAGCAGGGTGAAGTTGCTCACGTTGAAGCAGCTCCTGGCCAGGCTGGGACTGTGCCAAGTTTTGGCCAAAGGTTATTTACATCACAGTGTGCCATGTCCCCTTCACCTCCTGGGCTGAGGATTTTGGCACACAGCGTTATCAGAGGCATGGAAAGTCCTGAGCTGTCATGCGATCGTTTCCTGATCGCACAGACTTCCCAAAGAAACCTGCTGGTGGTTGATAACATGGGCACTGCCTGGAAATAACACCATGGCAACACTTTTCCCAGCGATTTTGTGCCCAACAAGCAGTCGTTGCCGAAGAGCAAAACCGGCAGAAAAAATGCTTTCCCGCTCTGCTGCTGTGTGCCATGGAAACCCCTGCTTGTCTCCTCCGGAGCTCTCCTTAAAACGCTCCTCTGGCGGGCCCAACACAACACTCCTCTGGTACCAATGGCTTGTTCCTTGCCTACCATGGCTGCTCATACCCAAACACCTGCTCTTACTCAGATAGCAGCCGAGCTAACATTGGGCGACCCCCAAAGGCGTTTTTTGCTCCCTTCCTCCTCGGCTGGCGCCACGTGAGCCAGTCCAGGACGGGGGGGAAAGAGCTGGACGAGGGTTTTTTTTGGGTAGGGTCGGTCACCGTGTCTCCTGGATGGCTGGAGACCCCTCAGGGCCTGCCCCCAAACGCGTCCCAGTCCCGGGGGGGGGCTCCTGTGTGCGAGGGGAGGGCGCTGTGGGCAGCAGGAACGCCGGCGGATCTCCAGCCCCGGGGACAGGCCTAGCCAAGTCCCTGAACGCCATGTCAGGTAACACGGCCCATGCCGAAGCCCACCTGCTCCCAGGCAGCCCCCGAGGGGCTCTCCCCGCCGGACAGCGTCTGCCACAGCTCCGCAGGGG
>VYZV01012582.1:226239-247336 GCA_013401275.1 Pandion haliaetus | reverse complement strand
CTCCCCCCCGTGCCGCAGCCCCCCAGGCGGTCCCAGCCGCCCCCAAGGCCGCAGCCACACAGGCCAACTGCTTTCTCCACAAGATCGGCTCCAACTCCTTCACCGTCACCCCCCGGGGCCTGCCCCGTGGCAGCCGCATCCCTGAGCCTGGCGCTGTCCCCGCCGGCTGTCCTGTGCCGTCCAAGGGGCCACCAGTGCCATCCGCCAGTGCTTCCCATGCCAGAGCCAATGCCAGGAGGCCAAAGCTGGAGGAGGCCGAAGCGGCCGTGTCACCCCTGCCCAGTGCCAGTCTGGCCCCTAGTGCCACCGGCTCCACCCAGCCGCTCTCTGCCTCTGCCCCCCAGGCCGGGGACTCCTTCGAAATCCACCCGGCCCCCAAGCCCGACTTGGCTGCCATCCCAGCCCACGACCTGCAGGCCCAGGCCCTGGCCAAGCTGCGCCTGAATTCACGTAATTCCTTCCTCTTTGTCCCCCGCCGGGCAGGCAGCCCAGCTCTGCCCCTGGCCCAGAGTGTCAGGCCGGGGCTGCTGCCACCACCACCGTCCTTGGAGGAGAAGGCACCGAAGGAGCCCCTGAGGGCTTCCGCCCTGGAGCAGGAAGAGCTTGTCGTGTCCCTGCCGGCACCTCTGGATCCGTTGGTACCTGTGACTTACATCGATGACATTGTGGACCCAGACAGTGGGGAGCTTTCTCCCAGGTCTGGCTTGGCTGTGAGGACGGGGAGCTTGGCGTATCAGCCTGGAGAAGCTGGAGACCTGGAGATGGATTTTTCCTCCATGCCCCTCTACAGACCGCACTCTGCCCCCCACCAAAGGGGAGGCAGCACCTTCACTGTTGTGCCCAAAAGGAAGCCCATTGCCTCGGGGCTGCAGACTCTCACTGATGCCAGCGGAAGGCTGCAGAGGGAGGAAGAGGAGGAGGAGGAGGAGGAGAGCAAAGGGAAAGTCAAAGCCGTGGAGGACGCTGACGGGCCCCAAGTGGGAATGTCCCATAAAAAACGCTACCCCACAGTGAATGAGATTGAAGTGATCGGAGGGTACCTGTCCCTGGAGAGGTCCTGTATGAGCAAGACAGGCTCCCACCGCAAAAAGGTAACTGCCTGGGGTGTCTCAGCACTGAACACAGCACTCGGAACTGGGGTATCTTGGTGGGATATGAGCTGTGATAACCGCAGGGCCTCTCCCACAGTCACTTCTTGGAGGTATGATAATGGAAGGTAAAATGTTTTGGGTATTTAGAAAATCGAGGTGAGTCATGTGGTTTGAACGGCTGCTGACTTGCCCCTCTCTAGCTCTGCTCGCTGTGTCTGGTGGGTAATGGACGTGTTGAGCTTCCTGTGGTTACTGCTTGGCTTGTGACACAGTACAGTGGGCAGTGTGGCATTGGCATCTTCCCTGCATAGTGATCTATTGATAGAGGCTCAAGAATTAGGTCTCTATTAAGCAGAAAGAGATCAACAACTTAACTCCCCTTGATAGGATTATACCACCTGGCTACTCGTTCTGGATGTGCAGCTACATTTCTGAACATCTGCGATATGTTGATTGCTCCAGTTGTCTTCGGAGTGAATGCCAGGTTATCTCACTGCTTGGGATCTAATTTAGATCCTTGTGAGCCTTAAATTCAGAATTAATCTTTGTGTGGCTTGGTGAAACGCATCTGGATGTGATAAAGACACAGTCATGCTGACAGAGCGGGTTATTTTGCTGCACCAGAGAAGCAGGCATGAATTGTTTGGCTCTGAAAGCAGCATGCCGAGGTGACAAATCCCAATTTCTAGGTCTGCGATGTGACATGTTTTTCCATAGTGGGAAGAGGAATTTGATGTTCTGTTACCTAACTTTGACTATTTGATGGAGTGAATTCACGTGAGTGCCTGAGGCACTGAGCATTACAGTTTGAGGAAATCCTTTGAATAGGGTGCATCTCATTTAGAAGGGAGGCAGGGAGTGCTGTTTCTCATGGCTTAGCATTGTTGAATTCCTTCTTAAAAGCATGCAGTCTCTATTAATTTGATCATGACCAATGCAGGTAGCAGATATGGAACGTGAGTGCCGTGAGAACCAGCATAAGCAAATTAACAGGAGTGTGGACTCTCGCTCAGTGCTCCTGCAGTTTTTCCTTGTGCTCCTATGGGGAAATGCTTGGTCAGATGGGAATTGTTCTTCTGCTTAAATACCTGCTGGCTTACACTCATTCCAGCTGTTTTCTTGGCTCTGCTCAGTTCAGTTTGGGGTATTAACTGGATTTACACCAAATCAGGTGTGTGGTATAAATGGTGAAAATATCAAGGTGACATGTTAGTTACGGGTACTTTTAGGATGGAGCAGAAAATACAGAGGAAACCTTGCGGGACAGACACTCCTGGATAAGCCTGGCTTCTGATGCAGCCAGAGGAGCCGATTTCTCTGGGCAGGGTGGTGCTGTTGGGGCAGCAGCCTTGCTGGTAAAAGAATAAAGCCTCAAGTAAGCAAAGCCAATTAAATGGTGTGCAGTGGAAGCCGTCCTTAACAGTACAAAAAGGAGGGCAGGAGATGAGGACAAGGCTAGTGCAGTGACTGCATTGTTTAAGGTTGGTCAAACGCGAACAGGAGCCCAGAGAAGTAGTGGCATCTCCATCCTTGGAACTACTTGAAACTTGCCTTGAGCGACTGATAAGGTCAGACCTGCTTGGAGCAGGAGTTTGGGCTACAGACCTCCAGAGGTCCTTTCCCAACCTAAAGTACTTCTTTTAAATCAGTTAACAACTGTTTTGTCTGTTCAGTGTTGGATTTGTGTGACATTAGGCAGGTCACGTAGCTTCTCTGCCTGTGTTCTTATCAGCTTAAGAGCATTAACCCACTCTGCAGGCACTCTGAAGATGGAAGTGTGCTAAATATTGCAGGATGCATATACAACTGTAACAGTGTTCTCTGAGAATTACATGTGGGGGATGTCCTGCATAAGAACTTCCATCCACAAAGATCTAGTTTCTGAGAAAAGAGAGATTAAAAGGCAAAGGAGGAACTGCCTGTTACATTGCAGGGCTCAGGAGGCTGAAACAAATGGGGACCCTTTGGAAAATAAGATCCACTTAGAGAAGTAGTAGAGACACAAGTTTCTGGGTAAAATTAAAGGTGGTGATGTAGTGGCAGAAACATCAGGTTCTCTTTCAGGTCCCTTCCTGCTAGGGGTGGCAAGTATGGAGTTTGACTTCATAGCCAGGGTTTAGAAGATGCTGATGCTGTAGCAAATGGAAAGATTTCAGTTTACTCTTAACCTAGAGGATGTTTGTGGCTTTTACTCTGGGTAATAAGGCTGAGTGTTGATGCCTGAAAAGGAAGGAGCTAGTATTAGGACATGTTCCTTGGTTTCTTCCCGAGAGATCACTGTGTGTCGCCAAAGCAACTGGTCAAAAACAAGGGTTCTGTTTTGTAGATATGCCGGGGTTTGCAGAAACTTGATTTTGGCCTGAATTGGGCAGAAGCAGACATTTCCTGTGAGCTGGAAGCTGCAGTTCTTTGGTAAAACCAATCTCCCTTTCTCTTGGGGGTGTCAAAATCAAACCTGATGCTGGTTTCAGTGGGCAGCTACCCAGGTCTTTTGGGGTGATACTCTTGAGGCAGATGTGCTGGATGAGTCCACCTTCTGCTGAGTGTCTTCCTTTCTAAACCTTGCCTTGGATTTGCTGAAAGGTCTTTAAGTATGATCCAGGCTCAAGGAAGTGGTATTTAGTGAAACTTCGATGATTTTGAAAACTTCATGTGCTTGCTGATGCCCAGCAGGAATCTGGGTAAGGTAAACAGCAGTCTAGCACAGCCTGGAAGTGTTGTGTACCTGTGGATCGGTGGGTGTCTGTGTTTACAGTCAGGGCTAATGATTTATTAGGAGGGAGAGAGGCAGTTGTGGCAGTTAGACTGATTGTTCTGTGAGATGCAAACTGTGTTTTTCTTAAAATGCAGAAATTCAGCCACCCTTTTCTGTTCAATGTCTGGCCACTAGTTGCCTGACTATGGCAGAGATGCCAGCAAAATGGAGCCGACTTGGTCCACATCCTCCAGTCCACATCCTCTGTAGCTTTTTGGAGTGGGAGGGTGGCTGGGACAGGGTGGCAGTGGGTTCCAGTGCTGCCTGTGGTCTGCGTCGAGGGAGCTCCAACCCCCTGCTCTCAGCTGTGCGGCTGCAGGATGAAGTTATTTTGGTGACTTTTTTTGTGACTTTGTTGTGGCCTGCTGGTGTTCAAGGCCTCTCAGGAAAAATAGGTTTATTGCTCCTTCCAGACACTTCAAATATGTGAAGCAGCTGTTTGTTTTGGGATTGGAGCTGGATCTTGAGCTGATGAGGGAGAGAGAGGGAAATGCTGTTCCTGTGTCTGAATAGAAAATGGGTTCCCAGCTCTCTTGTGCAACTAGAGCTGCTGCAGTGGGACAGGCGTCGTTCCCCCAGAGCTGTGAAGGTGAACATGGGGTTGTGTATGATGGGACACAATCAAGATCTGCAGGTGGAGGGCAGAGCCCCAGCCATGCTCAGCCCGGGGACCAGGCTGCCTGTGTGGGCAGGGAGTTTGAGCTCTTGTCCTCCTAGAGGTGTTAAGATGCCCTTCAGGACTGTTCATCTACTCTGTGGCTGTTTTGAGACCTCTTCAAGCAGTATCACAGCTAGTTCAGATAAAGCAGTGGGGTTGTGACTTCAATTTGAAAATGAAGTGAACGTTTGCAGCTTTGAACGGATGTGCTGGGTTTCAAGCAGAGTGCTGGGCAGCTGCTGGAAGAGGCTGGCTGAGCTGTCAACTCTAATGGTGAGGACAGGATACGTGTGCAGGAGTGGAAGGAGACCTGCTGACCTTTATTCTAAACAGGGAGTGGGGGAGAGGATGCAGAGCGCCGTTGGTGACCTCTGTTCAGTGCTCATCTTTGTTATTACAGAAGAAGTAAAGACACTTCAGCCTGATAGCAGCCCTAGGAGGAAAGTAAGACTTTGCTGTGGGATGTGGATCTTTGGGATCTCGGAGGATAAAATCTAGCTTGGCTGAGCTGACAAGAATCAGTCTTGCTTTGGTTACCTGCCAGAATAACATACAATAAAGTTGTCAGCAAGATAGAAATCTAGGTTTCTGTAAAACATGACTGGCATGTTGGAGCAAATGACTGGAAAGGACTGCAAACTGCGGAGCCAGCTGGGGTCCTGAGAAGTAGTCATCTGTCTTTAGGCTTCATGCTCTCATCTTGTTGGAGGCTGGACTCTGCTGTGAAGGTCCTGCGAGTACAGAATTTGCCTTGACTGTGTTCCTTCCTTATGTCTTGTCACTCCTGTAGTTCATCCCAAGTCATGGTATGTTTGTCCTCTCCAGGTACCTCTTGGGGATCCTGCAGGAAAGGGGACTTCTGGCCAGGCCACCCAAAGTTCTGCAAATAACAGGACTTGAGAGCCACCAGACATCAGATTGTTGATGGTTTTAATGTTTTTTTGCTTGTCACAGTTGGCAGTTTGCCGAGTGCTGGAAGGTGAGCTGCAGCCTTGTGTGAACAGGGCTTACAAGAACAAGGTTAGTGGGATCCAAACAGTTGGGGTCTAATGCTTTCCTGCTTCTTTGCAAAACTATCTTCAAAGATGTTCAGCGTCAGCTGAACTTCAAAAAGTTCCAGCCTACATGAACTTTAGCACACTCCGTTTTCTAACGTTTTGAGCTGCATAATGCCTGAATATGGCTTCCAAATGCCCACTTCAATGTTAAAAAATTATTCTAAACATCCCTCAGCTTTTCATCATGGGCAGGATTGGGCAGCAGTTTTTTTGGTCTAACCTGCTGAACTTCTTGCTCTGTAGCTTTCCATCTGTTCAGTTCTGCTGGAGGTGGTCTCCTGTGAGAACCAGGTGTAGGCTCGAGATGTTGGCAGGGATGAACACTTCCAACTATTGCCCAGACCTGTTTGGAGCAAGTCTGCACAGTGTGGAATCTAAATTCCAGTGACTGCCTGAAATATTTTTTTGCAATGTATAACATAACCATAACACAAGTAAATTAACCTGGTGGGGGAAGGAAAAATCTCTCTGCAAAAATTACTTAGATTCCCTCATCTCTGTTTTGGAGGGGTCAGCACAAAGATTTGTCTTACTTGGCTCTGAGAGAGCTGTGTGTTCCTGTTCTATTTTCTGTCTCGTGGCTGTGCTCTGCTTGGACAAATACATCTGCCATCTTTAAGGAGGGGCTGTAGTACATATCTGACGTGGATGTATTGAATTTTTGGTAGATGAGGTCAGCAGTGACAAGTCCTACTCAGAAAATATGTATCTTGGGTGATCAGGTGTGGTCCCTCCCCCGTGGAGGTGATTTCCACTACCTGTCAGATGTTAGGCTGTTTCACCCAGACAGGGCAATTTCCCTGCCCTTTTCTAATTCTGCTGATTTTTAGCCTGTGATGTTGACGGCTGAAGACTCTAGAAATCAGGATCTTGTGGTTATAATTTTTAAACTACCTCATAAGCTGCACCTGAGGCTATCAGTGGGGCAGTAGGTTGTGTTTTGTTTCTCTGCTGCCTGCCAGCTCCTTGAAGTGCTGGTACTTTGTTGCATTAAACCCCTGACAGAGCAGTGGTGTCCTGTTTATCTCATCTCCGTAGTGGGAAGTTATCTGTGACTGAGATTCTCCATGGCCTTGCCACTCCCATGCTTCGCCTCGTGCCCCAGCAACAGTCTGAGCTGTTCCCAAATTCCCCACGGTTCTCTTCCTCCCTTCCCCTGCTTGCCTGCTACTCTTAGCAGCATGGGGAATGGGACAGAAGAGCTAAAATAGAAACTCTTATGCAAATAAGAGACGAGCCTGGCTTTGAAGCTGGTTAGAACTTCCTCAGGGCTCAGACCGCCCCAGAGCTTGAGATGAGATTTGGAGTGCTTTGTGCTCTGAATTCTGATCACGCGGATTACAGTTAACATTGTCTTAATTGGTTTCCTTAATCTGTGGACCAGATGGGAGATGGTTTATAATTTCCCTCCATCTCAAGTATTTAGTTTGTCTTGGGTTTGGGTTTTCTTCCCTACTCTGCTTTTTCCAGTACACAGTCACAGTGTTCCTGAGAAGAGCTGAGAAGTACACACTCAGGCTGGCTAGGGCAGAAGTCCTGCTTGTCTGTGTTATATGTGGGAAACGGTAGGAAAAATTAAAATGTTCGGTTTCCAGGTTCAGTGGCAGTAAAGGACATCTTGGTAAGAGCTGCTGCAGCAGCATCTCCTTCACCTCTGGGGTTGTGCTCACTCCCTCCTGAGCGAAACCTGGGCAATTTAAAACCTATTTACAAATCCAGACTCTTCCTAGTGACTGCAGTGGGACATGGGTGTGCCGTGAAGCTGTAACAATACCACTGTTCGGACAGTTTGTGTAGGAAGAGTCACGTGAAGCATCTGTATCACACAGAGAAACTTCACAAACATCCTGGGAAAATCGGGACTGAGGGAACTTGGTGCTGATGTTTTCTGAAAAGTGCCCTTCAGATGATCTTGGGAACTTGGCAGGATGGAGCTGCTGTTTTGTAGGCATTTGAAGGATTATAGGCAAGCTGAAGAAAATAGCTCAGACATTGAGAGCAAAACACTTGCGTGCTTAGGGAAATTGTATAGCTTGCAGCTAGTGAAAACGCAGGTCTGAGGGCATATCCATAACCCTCATGGTGAACTTGCTGCACTTAGTCACTTCTCTTTGAGGAAGCCTCTTTTGCATATTAGTAGTACAGAAAAAGGGCAAGAGAGACATGAACTCTGTTGTGCAGCTAATACTGTTCACATCACTGAAGCGTTTTGGTCCTGTAGTCTAGAATGAACTCCTTGCCAGGGTGGGAAGTAATTCTGTTTCCAGCCTCCTCGTATTTCCCAGAAAATGATGCTCCATCTGTCCCATTCCAGCTGGAGACTGTTCACTTGCACCAAACAGAGGTATTTGTTTGGATTACTCTGGTCAGCCTAGTTGCACAGAAATGTTTGTGGGTGGCATCTCCCAGTGCTGCACCATGTTGTAGCCACAAGTTGTACGCTCAGAGTTGCCTATAAAGCAGAATCCTCTGCTGTTTGGGAGTTTTGTGTGTTGTTTATGAAGATACCAAGTCTTGACACTAATTGTATCTTGTTTATGACTACTCTCTTTGTGTATTCAGATGAGATTTGTTTCATATGTGTAGGGAGATTTGCCCAATTCTTATGGGCCAAGTAAGTAATATTTGAATTGCTTGTTAAACTGTGGGAGGTTCTGGCTCCTGTCTGCAGATGTGTGAAGGAATGAAGGGATCGTTGGGTGAATAGCTGCTTTGTACTGTGTCAAACTGAGACTCCAGTTGCCCTGTGGTTGTTTGTGCGCTGGACTCTCTTCTTGTCCGACACAGTCAAAGGAAGAGTTAACAAAGCTGCCTGCCCTGCCATGCTCTCCCTGAGTGTCCCTACACTGTCACTTCTCATCAGGAATTTGAAACTTCCCTGTGTCTTGTACAAGGAGTTTAATATTAATTTCGAATCTCCATGCATTGCTCCTATCTACCATGTGCTTCAGCATATTGATTACACAGAGCTGGCTTTGTGGATTGCCTTGTAAATGGAGACTTTCTTGTTTTGCCTTGTGGCTTGGGAGCTGGGATGTGATCCTGGAGGCATCCTCTCCTTTGCCAGCAACACGGTGCTTCCTTGACATGCTACTGCTCTAAATCTTTAGTGCTGCTAGCTCTATTTAGTAACAATGTGATGCAATTAATAGTTGAGCAAAACTCAGTGTTACTGTTAGGAAATGCTTCTTGGAAAAGCAAGATCAAGTGAGCTTATGGTGGAGCAGCCATCTCCTGCGCCCCAAAACTCTTCTTTTTGTACAGAATGACAGAAAAGTACATTTCCGAAGTGCCATCTGCAGTTTTCTAGGCATACTTAGGCTGCTTCAGCCATAGCAGTATGAGGTTAATATGATACAGGAACCAAGCCTCAAGTCCTCTCCATTCCTAGGGGTACCTGTCAGGGAAAAACCTTTTCTTCCTGTGTCAAGGAAGGGCTTTAGAGGTACCAAAGCTGCTTATCTTCTCCTGAATGATACCAAATGCCTTGGTAATATGCTGATGCTACTGCTGTGCCTGGAGTTATTCAACAATTTGGGCTGACACATGACTGTTTTCAGGACAAGTACAGGCATGTAGATAAGCTCATTGCTAACTCCTGCAAAATGGCTCATTGTCCCCAAAATCCTTTACCTAAAAGTTTCAGAGAGAAAACTGCGTCACAAGGGAGTTGGCTAGATCATTGACTGCAGATGAAAAAAAGTGAAGGACCCTCAGAGGTATGCAGTTTATGAACTGTTCCTCCACCTCCTTTTACTAAGTCTGCTTATCTGTGAGAATGGTCAGACTGGGTCAGATGGAGAGA
The DNA here is from genome assembly GCA_013401275.1 of Pandion haliaetus. NCBI lineage: Eukaryota > Metazoa > Chordata > Aves > Accipitriformes > Pandionidae > Pandion > Pandion haliaetus. Next base: position 237,969 of record VYZV01012582.1, on the reverse strand, counting down.
CCAGGTAAACCCTTTGGGTATCTTTGTCCACTGTAAAATACCTGATTCTGCCTTCTGTTTCCAGTCCCATAAGCAGTGATTTGTCTGTGCAGGGACCTTCCCTTTCACCCCATGGCAGCGTGGAGCTGGTAGGTGGGAGGTTGTTCTGTGTTGGGACCCACCTCTTCACACGGATCCTGAGCTCTTTTGTATTCGTGTGGAATTGTTGTCTACCCTTCCCATAGATATCAGCTGAAACCCTCCTGCTGCGTTGCTGAGAAAGGAGGAGGCATTTGATTGATCAGATGTGAAAAGCTGCTTTAAATCACACCCAGCAGCACCTCAGCAGCCCATGCATGTCACTTCAGGATTATATTGCTTGTGGAGAGAGGATGAGTAGAGGAAACTTAGTACCTGAAAAGGGCAAATCTTGATCCATGGTGCTACTCAGCTGTTTGGATCTTGTGAAGTACTTGGGTAGCATAACAAGGGTTACCATGCTTGGGTTGCTATCCCATCCGGCTCCTCCACACACTGAGCAGGGATTGCAGCAGTGCCCCTTGCAGCCTCCTGTAAGAGCCAGGACAGGTTTGGGAGACAGCTGTTCACAATTGCTCTGTGGGGAAGGGGCAATGGGCTTAGTCATTTTCAGTCTCATTGTAGGGTGCTACGATGGGGATCAATATGCTGACTCTCCTTGCTGGAATATAGTTAAAGGGTGATTTTTTTTTTTTCCCCTCTTTTAATGCCTAGAACAACTTTTTTTCCCCTTACTGTTATAAGGTGAGGATTTGGATTGCCAAAGAGGTTTCTGTTTAAAAGGTGTAAAACACCCTGCCCTACATTATCACTTTGGCTTTGCCACATCTGCCAGGAAGCAAATGCGATAATGGGTGAAGAGAAAAGCCACACTAAAGAGATTGCTTCTGGAGTTGATGCAGGTTAACCCCATGGTTTGCTCCTGAGACTTAGAAATACCCCTGGTTTGTGAGAAGCCATTGAGTGTTTTCTGTTTCGTTAACTGTGGAGTCTGGCAGACTTTCCCACCTCAGCTTTTGGAGGCGAGGTGTCTGCTGACTTTCATTGTTCATGTTGCAGGTTGTTTCTGTAAAATGGTTATTTTTATTTCTAATATGTCTCTGTACAATGGGGCTCTTTTGTTCTTGGTCTGGGTGCAGACTGAGTCCTGACAGCCTGTGTCCCCTGACACAAGGTTGACGTTTTTCTAAGTGAGCCCTGTAAGACTGCTCAGATTTACGCTTGTTTGGGCAATGTTTACCCTGGCTTCTCTTTCCTGGATACTCCATTACTCGTTACTGTTCAAATCCTAGCAAATAAATAGATGATTTTTGCTATGGCAACAAGAATCTGGTGGCTGAACAGCACAATATTCCCTGAAAAGCCTGCCTTGTTCTTTCCCGTGTGGCTCTGATTGCTGGGCAGAGTATTAATATAGATATATGGGTTTGGGTTTGACCCTGGTTTTGTGACACAGTTCTGGATGAAGCATTCAGCTGGGCAAATAGTGACAAATCCCTGCAAACATCCGCAGCTGAAGGGTGCAGCGTTCTTTCTTTGCACAACTGGCAGCTGCTGCTGAGGCAGAAATGGGGGAACCACTGCTGAGACACTATGAGCAGAATTCTCTGGCTGGACTCGAGTGTGCTTGGCTCTTCTGGGATATGTTTTTCTTCTAAAGAAAATGACCCGTCGCCTTTTGTGTTTCCATAAAAGTCTATATGGTCTGGCAAGGGGCTGCTGGCTGTGCAAACCTGTTGTCTGTGCCATTATTGGGCTCTTGATTTTTCTTTTTAGATGGTTTCTGGGACTGAATCTGCCTGTGTTCCCTGCGCACAGTGCTCAGTTCTGCTCATTAGCTGCTCAGAGGGTTTGTTAAGGCAGCTGTGTTGACCCATGTGTTCCCTAGTTTTGCCTGAATAAGTTGCCCTTCATATTCTGTTGGATCAAGCAGAGCTGCTTTGTGCTTCCCTTGAAACCACCTCGTGCTTGCGGGGGGAACCCAGGCGATGCAAGGGCAGGTTTATCGCTTTGAGTTTTGGGGCTCTCACTCTATGTGGGCAGGGTTGACAGAGTGCCCTGGATGGGTGTGCAGGTGTGGGGAAGGTAGCTGCTGGTGCAGAGCCTGTTTGCTGGTGTCCGACCCTGTGTCAGTGCCTGGTTGGTCCTCTGGTGTTTGCTTTGCCTGGGTGTGTTGGAGTTCTTTACTGCAGAGCACAATTGTATTGCAGGGCTCTTCCTGCTTCTTGGTAGCAGCGGGGCAGTGGGACGCTGCTGAAGAGCAAGCCAACACGGTTTTGGGAGGGGGGGGGTCCTTGTGCTGGGGTACAGTCACGCCAAGCAGTATAGCGTGGTGTCAGCCTTCACGTAGGCTGCACTGGCCCAACTGGAGGTGTTGCTGAAGCAGCAAATTATCTTGTTATGACCTCTCCCCCAGGCTGGGCTGGGGCCCTGGGTGCGTGGGTCTGGTACCGCTGTTAATAATTGCTCTTTCTGAATAGCTTCAACGTTGCCTCCTACAGCTTTGTGGCCTCTGTGCAGCAGGTACCCGAGAGACCCCAGTGGCAGAGCATTCTGCAGGACACCCAGCCCGGCTTCAGGGAGTGAGCGTGGCCTGAGTCAAATTGGTTGTGGGCAAGTGGGAGCTGCTTTAGGTCAGGGCTTAGGCTGGGCTGTTCGCGTGTTGCCTCTGGGCACTGCATGAGGTTTGACTCCTGGTCATTTCTGCTGCTTTCTACTCTTTGGTTTTACTCCCTGGTGAGCTTGTTTTCTCCTCCTGCACTACATGCAGCTTTGGTCCAAATTGGACTCAAAACTCATTTTTCTTAGAGATTTCCTCCTGATAGCAGAAAACCAGGAAAACTTAGTTCCATCTCCCAAGCTTAAATTCTAAAACCAAGGCACATCTCTCCTGTCCCCTTTATTTTCTGTGTTTAGTCAAGTACTTCTTGCCCTTCAGCAGTTGCCAGCACTGGTAAGCAGCCTGCGTGCAGTGTCTGGTGCTGAGATGGCTTCAGAGCTTCCAGAAGCCCTGGGCACCTCCACCCTCGTGGCCTTTGTGCCTGGCAGCGTGGCTTGTCCTCACAGTACAGACACCACATTGTGAGCAGTCACTGCCCGCTCCACTGCCTGGCTCGGATCAGGGAGCATCTAGGTCAGCAGCAGGGGTGAGAAATTCAGAGAACAGCAACTGGAATGCTGTGATCTTCAGGGCCATTTTATTCTAACCCCTTTTCTCTGAAATAAAATTATTCCTGTCCTTACGTGTTATCTGGAGAAGGTCAGAGCAGGTTTGGCCAGGGCTGGGGCAGGGAACGGGAAAGGCAGCTGGTTGCCCTCTGCTGTTTCCATCCTGCCTTCCTGTGTCCGAGGTACATCCCAGGCTCAGGCAGAGTAGCACACAGCTCTGCCATGTGTATTTGCGGTGCAGAGGAAGCATTAGGTACTCACTCCGTTACCCAGATTTAAGGTCCCCTCGCTGCTTTTCTGAAAAGCAGCAGTGAAATGCTCAGTGTTGCCTTAAAAACCCTTATCACCCACATAGCTCCAGCGTATCTGTGGGCAGCGCAGGATAAGGCAGTAGCAGGCTGGCTCCTGCTCACTGCCGGTTTGCAGGCTCTGGCCCCTGTGCAGCTGTATGTTCGGCTTCAGCAGACCCCGTTGGCAGCAGCAGCATTTCACCAGGGCTCTGTGTGCATAAGATGCAGAGAGGTGGCTGCTGCTGTTTCAAGAAACACATGCATCTGGGCAGCACGTGTGGTTGCTTGATAGCTGCTCTGGGGCCACATGCTGTTTTTCAGCCTGTGAGGTATTTTGTATATAAGGGAAACTGCAAATATGGCACATGGGGCAAATGTGCTGTGCTTTCTTCTTGCCAGTTATTACACAGCATCAGAAGAGATCTCCTGAGCCACCCAGCTTCTTCTGCCTGTCACAAGCAACCACATCCTTTTAATTCTGTTCATAAACCTATTAGCTCAATTTTAATTGTAGTTAGAAGTAAAGGGATCACAACACCCTTTTAGGCAGCTGCTCCTAAACCTTGATCTGCATTGGCTAGATACTTCCCTACTTTTGGCATAAATTTATTCCTGGCAAGCTTATCCTCCTTGTTTCTGTTGTATGCTGGCATCAGCAGTTCTCTGCTCCTTGGTGTTTATTTTCTTGGTATACTTACAAAGAGCTGTTATGCTTTTTCTCAGCCTTCACTTTTGCTAGTGTGAGCAGGCTGAATCTCCTCTCCACCTGTTGAGGTGACTTGTAACCAGATCTTCTAAGCAGAATGGTGGATAATGATTAGGACATGTAAGGCTGCAGGGGAACAACCCTTCCTTCAGCTTTTCCTTTCAACTTGGAAGAGGACATCTGAAGTTACTGTAATCTGGATTTGGGTGTCCTGCTGCAGGATGGATGCAGAGAAGCTGGAGCAAGTCCAGCAGAGGCTACCAAAGTGCTCCTGGGGCTGGAAAAAATGGCATATGAGGAAAAGCTGACAGGGCTGGTTTGTTCAGCCTAGAGGAGAGAAGGGGGAAGTCCACTTGCTGCCTTCCACTACCTCCTGGGTGTTACAGGGAGGATGGAGCCAGGCAGTCCCTATTTCCAGTGGAAATGCCTTGCCTTATTCCTGGTTTATTTAAGCAGCATCCTAATGATGATCACAGTCCTGTAGCCAATCCAGAGTGTTCTTTCTCAGTTATTCATAGGTGATGAATTTCTCTTAGAGCAAGGGTTGGTCTTAAACATCATCCCATTTCTAGTGTTCTTGCTCTCCAGTTTTCTTCATGACCCATAAAAATCTGCTTTTCCCTTGATGAATTCCCATGTTTGAGTCATCTTCATTTCTCAGTCTCGCTGTTATTGTGCAAAAGTCATTAGTGAGAATACTAAATAAAACTGGTTTCAAAACAGAACCTTTAAGGGCCTCCCACTTGTCCAGTATTTTCCCCCTCTACTACCACCTCTTAATGTCTCTCCTTTAGCTGCTTCCATCTTCTCACTTCTGGTATTATGCCCTGTTTTTAATCTAGCTTAAATAGCTTTTTGCCAGGATGTCCTCCCAAAAACGTAGTCCTGATCACTGATGTTTCTGTTGTCTAGAGCATGGGTACACAAACGAGCTGGCTGGCATTAGCAGTGTAGCCTTTCCAATATACAGATGCTTTCCTTTCCTCCTTGGCAACACTGATCCCTTGAGGGATGTGCCAGCAGCTCCTCCTGGCTGCTGCGCATCAGTGTTAGGTGATGGCAAGTTATGTGCCAGGGCAAAAAGCCGGAGGTACTCTGGACCTCTTAGCCACCTGCCTCCATCCCATTTATTTGGCTATCTGCCTTTGTGGTTTCTCTCAGTGTGGTAAGAGATTTGGCAAGGCACATGGGGAAAGGTGGGGTGATATGCAATGGCTCATTTACACCAGGGTGAAGCCCTGGCATGGGAGGCTGCCTTTGCCAGAGCAAGTGTTGGGATCTATGGTTTCTTGTGCTGCTTTCTAATAATTCTCCTTTGCTGTTGTCTAGATGAAGATCTCTTTCAATGAGACAAGCTTGCAGACTATGTTTGAGTACCCATCAGAGAGCTCGCTGGCAGAAGAGGAGGAAGAAGAGGAAGGACATACTTCTGAAACAGAGGAGGACAAATCTTGTACCTCTTACATTCCACACCCAAACAGCACTTTGCATCCCAATACACCTAACTCAGGTGAGCGAGGCACTGTATTGGCACTGTGGGGTTACTGGTGGTGCCTGACAGCATCCACATTTCATACAGACCCTTATGGGGCTCCACACAGGTAGAAATGCTAATGGACATGACTTCTGCCAGCTGATGGCAGGATCGGGGCTTAGTGGGGACAGGGCTCGAACTAGAACAGGGGGCTGCAGATGGGCAGCTTCCATGCTGTCTCTGTCAGGATCCTGATCTCACTTCCTTTTAGGGTGGTCAGAAATATTTATGTCAGCTTTGTCCTTCCGGCAGATTTATCCAGCTACACCCCAAAGCACTCTGTGAAGTTCAGTGAGTGGCAGGAGCAGAAGTATGAGGAGATGCCTGCTGCAGAGGGCCCCCTCCCAAAGGAAGCTGATTCCCATAGGAACCAAGTCATGGTGAGACTTTAAATAAGCAAGTCTTGGCATTGTCCTGCTGTGCTCTTATCTGGTGCTCGGGTTGGTCTGGACAGTGGATGGGAGGGGATGTGCCTTCCACTGAACACCTGTGTTTGTGCTTGCTGCTCAGGGAGGCATGCCACCACTCACAAAGGGATCAACATAAGGTCCCACTGCCACTAGCAGTCCTGCCTCTCCCTGTAAAGGAGACTCCCTGTAAATATGTAAAGGAGAATTAAGGCAGCTGGCACACTTTGTACTCCGAGGCATGTTTGGAGGGGGGACTTAAATGTGCTTGTTAGCCCTGGGCAAGGTGCCAATGCAGCCTTCACCATCTAACGGTGTGAGTACTCCTTTTGTTTTGGATTTGATGACACTTCCATGTCAACTCTTTCTCCACAGCTCACCCCAGCAGAGAAGGGCGGACTCTCAGATTTCAGCAGCGAGCCTGCTCTGTATTTTTGATTGCTTCATCTTCTACCTACAGCAGCGGCTGCTGGACAAAACGTGTCAGTGCACCTTCTGAATGTCCATGCGAGCACCATGGAAATAAGCTTCTGGGTCCCTCCCTCACCACAGTTTTCATTGGAGCCTGATGCCAAGGGTGGGCTAGATGCTATCGGGCATCTTCGGAAGATATTTGCACTGGATTCTGGGACCTAACTACTACTTTTAAGGTGTATGACTTATTTTACCTGTGGCCTTGTGTATTCCTTGTTCAACATCAGCTGCCAATGAGGCAAGCATCTTAAGAACAGATCTGTAATCCTGGGATGGATGTAGATTCTCAGTGCGTATCTGTGTCCACACATTCAGGCACTGTATGGGGCCTGGGCAGCTTTTGTAAGACTCCCATTAGAGGCCCCAGTGAAGAGCAGTTTTGGAGTTGGAGCACTGGGAGTATCTGGGCAGTTGGCTGGATTCACAGAAGTGGTTGTGATTTGACAGCTAGATTGGGTGTCAGTTCTCGGCATGTTTCTGGGTCTAGTTTCACTGAACCGTCATGGAATTAATGTGATGGTTATGTTCTTGTGAAGGAAGCTGAACACAGTGTGAGGGATGGGAAGGGGAATAAATGCTTGTGTCATTTTTTGCACTGATCTGTAAAGAAGTGTCCAGACTGGCTTGAGCCTCTTGAAGATTCCCAAACATTGGTCATAGCTTTGATCTGTCCATACCCAACTCTGGGGTCCAGTCTCTCGTAACTGCTAATTGTGCTTCATTTTGCTAGTTCCTCTTGTTGCTTTGTTCCAGCATCTAATGGGGCCAGGCCCAAGATTTATCTGTCTTGGTTGGCAGGAAGGCTTCTTTCTAGCCATGCTTGCTCTACTCCTCTAATGCAAAGCACAAGAGGGTAATTTCACTCCTTTCTTCTGCAGAACTTGAACAAGGAATATGGTATTTTTTCTAGGATTTTTTTTACAGTTCTATTGTAATTGTTTAATGCAGCCAATATGCAAAAGAATCTGCTAGACTCTTCCATTTTAAGTTTTCTACTACTGTACTCAGGGTCAAAATTGCACTCTGGAAAAGATGGAATACTGCTGCTAATGTGATTTGTACTTCTGGGATTAAAAGAGATGTGGTTGGAATAGATACAGCCTCTTTGGGCTTTATGAAACGAGTGGTACCCCAGCATGTGGCTCTATCCAAAGGAACAGGCTGGTATCTTTGATTAAATTTGATACTTTTACTGGCTTGTCTGTAGACAATGAATATCTAGTCAAGCTGACACTGGTCTGTGAACTGAAGATGCTCTACATACCTTGCACTTGTTTTGGTGTACACTGTAGCAGCAGGAGGAAGGCTGTTCTGCTGAAAAATACAGTCAGGACTAAATATTAGGACATACCTACTTCTAGTTGTCTTCTTCTTCTGTCCTGGGTACCTAAATATTTCTGGAAAGAAAATGCAAAAAAAAACCAACCCCAAAAAGAGATACTCAGCAGCTTGTTAGATGTTGGCTGGAGGGGCCACAAAGGAAGACTTTCCACCTTCTTGTACTTTGAAGGCTTGTCCTTTTCAAGCTAACTTGAGATCTTCTCCCTGTGTGACCTCCCAGGAGCAGTGTGGCTGGCAGCACATCTGCCTGTGACACAACACGCTTCTCCCATTCATGAAATACTTCAGGACAAATTGCTGAGACTGGGGTAGAATGAGGAAAAATTCAGAAAACTGCTAGATTTAAGGGATGAGTAAGTTATTGGATATGTGGAGTTAAACACAATTGTGTACACAGCCGAAGGAGATCAGGGACTATGTTTTTGAAGAAAAGGTTATGCACAGGTTTTCTAGCAGAAATGGTCTCAGTGAGCATGTTGCACTGTGGAAAAGCTCAGGCCAATTTAAGGCAGCTCTATCTCTAGATTTGCAACTTAAAAAAAACTGCAGGTGGTGAAGCAAAAGCTGCTTGCAATTAAAGTTAGGGACAAGGTGTCTGAACTAGTCCTGACTTTGTTCTGCTGTGGATCAATGAGGAATGCTGAAGCCAACAATATCCTACCGCTTGTTCCATTGACTTCAGCCAACTGAAATGCTGCTCTGGTACTCTGCGTGCTGTTCTCAGTGAATTAGCTCTGTGCCTACAACTTAGGACAGGCTCAGTGGAGGTGTGGGAGTGCAGAGTGTGCTTCTCAAGAGGAGCAGGTGGTGCCCTGGTGTGCTGCTGACTTATCTACTCCTTCTTCCAGTTTGCCTGCTCTACCTTGTAGCTGTGATTTGCACCTCACTGAGTGCTGCCTTTGTACTTCTAGCTTTGTACTCTAATGCCTGTCTGTACCAGATGAACTCTTAGCTTGCTTTTGGCAGAGGAAGATGAATGCTGTTTTGAGGGCAGAAGCATTAGCTGGTAATTCATCTCCTGGGATATGCTTCCATATCACTGTGCTCAAAATAAAGGGTTGGTTTTTGGTTTGGGTTTTTGGTTTTGTTTTTTTTTTGTTTTTTTTTTTTTTGTAGATGCCTACCCTGATCTCTAGCATTTAAGGTTTAACTGTAGTAGACCTCTAACTAATACCAAAGTGCATCTGAGAGGAAAATTTACTTCTGTGAGACAAAGACTTTTATTAAATGCGGCATCCTTGTACCAGAACAGCAGCTGTCCCAGACCAACAGGACTTTCCAGGTTGAAGAACAAGTTCAGGAATGCTTTTGTCCATGTGCTTGTTTTTCTTTTTCTTTTGAAGTACTTTGTGGCTCACTGATTTTACCAGCACTCCCAATTTCTCCCTTCAGGACATCTAGCAATGTCTGAGAACTCTCCAGTATCTGGGAAAGACATAAATAAAAATAGCTTATTTTTACATAAAGTGTTTCTCTTATGAGTTCCCTTCGAATTCAGCTGATCTACCTTGCAGCAAGAGGCGTTTTCCAGCGCTTACAATATCTAATTCTTGGTGACGTATTGTCCTATCTCACTGCAGGAATATCTGTGGAGGAATTTCTCTGGTTCGTGCACATACTCTGAATACGAAACAGCTTAACCAATTTATCTGTCTTGGAGCACGAGGCAGAGAACTTCCTGAAGCAGGCTGTGGGGTGAACTTTTGGGGTTTTGTTTCTTTTTTTTTTTTTAAGGGAGATGTTGATACCTGGGCTTTTCAGATCAATATTCAATTGTGCTCAGCTGACCCAGTTCCAGCTGTCTTCCACTGTTAAAACTGCATGCTTTAGGTTTCTTGCTCCAAGACTAATTCAACTCCACAATGACCTTAAGTCAGACTAAATCTTTCCTCTAATTAATTTTCTCCCATTTTTAGCTTATATTGTATGTAATCTAACATTCCCTCTTATTATGCTCTAGGAAGCAAGGCTACAATAGGTTTAGGGGATCTTGCTGCCTGTCCATGTTGCCATTTTAAAGTTTTAACATGATGGACAATTGTTAACAATATGATAGCACGGTTGTAGTCCCAAAGATCATTTATGTTCCTGTGCATCTGTGGAAATCACTAAGGGGTCAGAAAAGAGATGAAGGTAAGTGCCCTGCAGGATGAGACACCAGTAGAACATGTTGGTGGGATCTTGCCATCTTGTCTATGGAAGAAGGTGGAGTCCTGCGACTGTCATGGGCTGGGGAAGGGCAAGGAGTGCGATTAAAGACAAAAGAGATGTACTTCCACAGGAAAGGAACTTTGTTACCGTTTTCTGTTCACAGCCTGTCTGCATTTTCTCTCCTAACCACCTCTGCTTTTTACTTACTGTGACTGCCTTTTAATTTCAATAAATAATTAATTCATTTGTAGGCTGGGGGGTTGTGACTTGTATCTTAGGGAAGGTTTCTTTTAAAAGGTGCTGTTTGTTCATGTAGCTTTACAAAACAGTTTCTAAGTTGTTAACTCTATGCAAGTTATCCCCTTTACCCCAAACCATCACTTCTTGAAGTAGGCTTAGAAAACAGCTCCAGCCTCATCTGAAAAATAATTGTCACTGGAAAGTACTGACTTTGGGAGATGAAGAGGGTCTGATACAGAGTAGTGGCCACATTAAAAAAACAAATGGGAAAAGGAGAATGTAGGCAGCACCTCCTAGGGGAAGGGGTGCTCTTGAACTAAACAGCTCCTTGTTACCAATAGAGGGAAGATCATTGCTTCTCAGAAACCGGGCTGAAAAGATCCTTTTATTTTTTTAAAAAGCTGAGTGGTGTGTAATTCAAAAGTGAATTCACCTGTTCTCCTATATGCAGGATGAAGCTGTCCCTGCCTGGCAGAGTTTTAAAATACAGGAAAGGTGAAGGGGCAGAGCTGTCCCAGTAACAGAAATAACAGCCCTTGCACCATTCCCATCCTTCCTGCTCCTTCACTGATCCAACATTTCTGCTTCTTTAATGATATTATCATGGTATTATTCCATTAAAGACAGAAGAAATTACATGAAAAGTTGTGTAAAAAGAGCAGCTAGTAGGCCAACAGCTCTGTCACTGGTTTGTTGTTAGCTGTGTGAATTCAGCTTTCTGGGTCAGTGTCTTGTCTCTGGTTTCTTCCTTCCCTGTCCCCCCAAATAAAGGTTTGTGAGACAGGCTTTCTTTAGGGGTCCATTCCAAGGAACATTTTGACATATTTTGACAATATGCTTTAACTTCACCTCCAGTTTTGCTCCCCCAGCTCTTAAGGCCCTGATACACCTCCCTCTGTGGCGATCTGCGGTGCTTGCGATGCGGGGTGATGCCAGCGCCCTTCGGCACCGCCGGGCTTCGCTTCCCCAAGCTCAAGCAGCACAGCACCCGACCCAACCCCAACTTCCCCGTTAACGGGGACCGCCTGTGCCGGGAGCTCCGACCCGCCCGGCCCCGGGCAGCGGCAGGACAGTGGCCCTGAGGCCGGGCGGGGAGCCCCGGGTGGCGGGTACCTTGCCGTAGGCCGCTTCGGTCTCGGCGATGGTCCTGTCGAGTTCGCCGCGGGCAGCCAGGTGCCGCGCCAGGCTCTCGGTGGTGCGGGCCAGCCGCTCGGTGAGCGCCCCGATCCGGCCCTGCAGCCGGCTCCGCTCCGCCTCCTCCTCCCGGATCCGCCCGCTCAGCTCCTCCCGCCGGGCGCGCAGCTCCGCCAGCCCTGCGCGGCACGGACCCGTCAGCCCCGGCCCCGCCACCGACTCCGACCCCGGCCCCGGCCCCCCCACCGGCCCCGCTCACCCTCCCTC
>VYZV01012582.1:208228-226057 GCA_013401275.1 Pandion haliaetus | reverse complement strand
CAGCTCGCCTCACGCCGCTGCCCGCGATTCCCCGAGCCCGCCCGTCTGCCGTTCCACCGCCTCCGGGGTGGGGGAGGTGGCCCCAGCCGGTCCCCTCCGCTCCTGGGTCCGGTTTTCGGTGCTGCCGCCGGGCAGGTGGGAGCTGGGGGGAGAAACGGCTGGAGCTGCCGGCTTGGGAAGGGGGGATCTGGCGGTGCGGCGGCTTGTATTTGTTCGGGGGGCTGTCAGGGAAAGGCCTTGGGGACCCAGCTGTCCGTTTCTTCCCCCATCACACCAGCCAGGAAAGCGTCCATGCCAAAAAAAGGTGGTGCTTCCCCTGTCTGCGCTGCGCTTTGCTCCCTGCTCGCTCCCCGAGGGACCTAACGTCGGCCAAGGGACGTTTTGTCCCAGAGCCTGGCTTTTCGGGGACCCGAGGGTGGCTCGTGGCACTCCCGCCAGCGCATGTGTCCTGCAGCAGCTGCCAACAGGGACACCGATGGAGGGTGTTGGGTGTTAGGCCTGGGAGGTGGGCACTTGGCTTCAGGCAGTGGGCTGAGACCCCAGCAGGTCTCCGTGGAGGAATGGTATCTGCCTGGTGCTGTTTGACAGCACAGTCTGTGTGCATTTGGTCCCTGCTCTTTCAGATGAGTGGTCTCTTCTGCCACAGATCCTCCTAGAGAAGTCTTTATGCGTGCTTAACTCAGTATCCCCTCCGCTTTCCAGGCAGCACCGAGGTCCAGTGCTGTGGGGCCGCTGAAGGATGCCAACCTGCAGGCAGCCCTGGATGTGCTGAGGTGTTACGGCTTGCACTCGATCGTGGAGGAGTGGTTCATCGAGGTGCTGCAGACAGACCTTCAGGCAAATATAGCTCCTGAGTTCTGGAACTGCATCAGCCAGTATGAAAACACAGCTGAGGAGCCCCAGTGCTCCTCGCTCCTTCTGGACGCATTTTGTCTTCTCAAGTGCCGCCTGGACCCCTACCTGAACAGTCTGGAACTTCTGGAGAGGTGGACCAAGGCCGGCTTGCTCCTGGGGACAGGTGCTCAGATGCTGCAAGAAAAGGTCTACACCATGTTCAAAGCTATCCTTTTCTTCTCTACTACCAAATCCTTCCAGGAAATGATCCAGCAGTTCTACAGCCGCACTTTCAGGATATATATGCGGCAGTGGAAGAAAGGAGAAGATGGATCGAACGAGTGTGAGAGCAGCATGAGTGAGACCGAGCAGGAGAGCGATACGGAGGACGGCGGAGTAGAGAGCCTCCTGTGCACAGGCTGCAGCAGCAAGAGAGAGCAGTGCTGGTGCCCCAAAGCCATGGAGCAGTTTCAGCAGCTCAATGACATTCTGTACGTAGGTTTCGGGGTGGTGTCTGTCACAGAACAAGCAGATGGTCCAGATGGGGAGCAGCAGCAGGTTTGCTTCATATCTGAAAACAGGAGGAGTTATGCATGAGGTCAGGCTGTATCATGGTACTGGGTAGAGAACTTGACACGGGGTTTCTGCAGCTGGTTGCCAAGTGGTGGCTGAACTAGAGCAGATTTTTAGACAGAAAGTGCCTCTCTGTTGATATGAGAATATCTTCCTCTTGCTCTAAGGCCTTCTGTCCACAAGGAAGCAAACTCTTCTAAATGAAAAAGCTTTTGACAGCTGGAACATAATGTTTCTAAGGAAGATGGGATAGCAGTAGTGTCGTGTGTTATAAATGTAGTGCAACTGTGCGGGCTATCAGAGCATTTAAACCAAGAGCTAGGCCTGCATCTGTGGAGCGTACAGGGGGGAAGGTGCCTTGAGGTAGTTACATTTTTCTTTATTTGCTTGTACCTTTGTTTCCATATGCTCTGAATCGGGTCACTGTGTCTGTAGCCACCGGCTGAATTTGCTGGAAAGAGTGAGCGCCGATGCTGTTACGACCATCTTGCACAGGATGATAGAGGAGAGGATGGAGCAAAGATGCAGGGGGGAATACGAGCACTCCTTCCTGAATGAGTTCCAGGAGGTAAGGAAGGCGTGCGGGCAGCGAGGGCCTTTCCTTTGGAGATACGCAGCTGCTCCTGTTCCTGCTTTAGCAGCTCGGCCTAAAAGTGGATTCCACGAAAACACCTGTTCCAGAGCTATGACTCCCACCATCCCTGGCAGAAGAGGTGATTTTGATTTAATGCTAGAGGGGAAGGTTTGCTTTGACCTGTGCATAATGGACCATTATATTTCACCTGGTGATGTCCCTAGTAATGAGGGAATTTCTGTGGTTCTGTTTTGCCAACTACAAGAGCATGTAGTGCCTGCTAGCCTGCAGAGAACCCTCTCTCTGTGTAGGTGGGCTCATAATTTGAATTTGTGTTGTTGTTTTCTTTCTTCTTTCCAATTTTTCAGCATCCCTTTAAAGTAGGAAGCAAAGATGGGAGGATGCTCTGGCATTGATCTTACCAGTGGGCCACACACAGAATTAAAATCCTTCCTTGCACCTACCCAGTTGTTTTCCAGCTACCTTAAACCAAGTTTGTGTTGGGCTGTTTACCCAGTGTGACCTTAAAATAAAATTCTCTGGGTTATGGCTCTTCCAGGATACAGTCCTGGCTCTGCAGGCTTGCCCTGCACTCTTTGTTCCTTGATGCATGACCTTGCCTTTTTCTATGTTGAAGAACAATGTGTGAAGTCAGGTTGCCATGCAAACCAGACTGCTCTCGATGGTTGCCCTAGTTGCCTTGCTGTTTGCCATGCTGGCCGTTTTTGTTGTCTGCAAACATTGGCAGTCATTTTATATTTACTTCCCTTTAGTTGCTGTGCAACTTTCTATTGGACCTAGTGTGAAATGATTTTAGATGACCTGGAGATTATTTAAGGACATTTTAAGGGCACTGGAGAAAATGCAACTGCATTCTGTTTGTCAGATGTTGTAGAAGGTCCCCTTGCTCCCACCTCTTCAGAAAGGCCAGCATGTTTGGCCGCAGAATATTGGAGCATGTCAGAAGTAGGAAGAGACAATTTAAAAAAAGCAACAGTAGAAGCGGTATCCAAATTGGGAAGCTATTTTAAAAAAAGACAAAAGCACAAGCCTGGCAAGCTGAAGGTAAAATAGAAGAAGTCTGAGAAACAGCCTGCTAAAAGTACAAGTGCTGACAGCAAACCCCCTTTTCAGACACATCAGCAGCAGTCTTCAGCGTCGGCAACTAACCAGGCTATAGCAGGAGCACTCAGAGAAGATAAACCCATGGGGAAAAATGGGTTGGTTTGATAATAATTGTATTCCTTAAAATTGAGTTGCTTTGCATCAGTTATAGTCCTTTCCTTTTATCTTTAGGAGAATTCTTTATCAGCTTTTCCACAGTTTTGCCCAGATGTTCTGTAGTTCTCAGGTTTGTCTTACCTTGTTATTAGCAGAACTTGTGCATTCCTTCAGTGCTTCCTCAGTCAAGTAGATAATTAAAAATTAACAAAATCAAACCAGTTCTAGACTTAGCATTTTTGTTTCAGGCTGTCCAAATCCAGTTATCAAAAAAGATTAGTATTTGCTAGCTATTAATACTCAAATACTATCCCAGGAAGTGCTACACATTTGCCACCTTAAAGGAAAAATAAAATTTAAAAAAAGCATTTCTTTTTAATATCTGGATATTGTAGTTAAGTACATTTGAAATTTGACAATTACACATTTCTCTGTAGAAAACTAGATCTCAAATATAAAAAAGTTAACCTTCTG
Organism: Pandion haliaetus; assembly: GCA_013401275.1. Taxonomy (NCBI): domain Eukaryota; kingdom Metazoa; phylum Chordata; class Aves; order Accipitriformes; family Pandionidae; genus Pandion; species Pandion haliaetus. Next base: position 222,381 of record VYZV01012582.1, on the reverse strand, counting down.
GTGCTCTCTGTTCAGGTTTTTATTTTATTATTCAGTGACTAGGCTGGTATTTGAGGTCTTGGTTTCAAGTGCCTGAGTTTGGTTGGTAAGAGTATGTCTGTGAGTCCTTGGGATGGCTGGCTTGCTCTTCATTGATTTCAGGAGTCAGAAATTTTGGGCCAAGGATGATGTGATAGGCAATTTGCTCATATTCTCATAAAGAGAATAGTTCTGCAAGTACAGAATGGAATGGAATTCTGCAAAAACAATTCTGGAAGTTTTTTAATATATCCTGTCCTTTTTGGAGCCCACCCCTTATCTTCTCATACAGATCTGCATAGTCCATATCCTGCATCTTTAGTTAAAGTTGGTATCCTTTCAGCTAGGCTTTTCCCAGCTGTAACCCAGGCCAGGGTGCATTTGGAGAGCAGCTGGAGGTAATGCTGTCCTTGGCCAGCTGCTCATTTCTGCTTGCTGTGGTAGCTGCCCTGGTGATGGGGTAAGTGTGGGACGTGGTTGTGCATCCAGCTGTGGTGCTCACCATATCTGTACCCCTCTCTCTCCTTGTGCAGTGGATTGAGAAAGTGATTGGCTGGCTCAGCAGGGTTTTTCTGCAAGATGGTCCCTTGGCACGCTCCTCTCCAGAAGCTAGCAGCACCTTGAAGCGTTGGCGGTGCCATGTCCAAAGGTTTTTCTACCGCATCTACGCCAGCATGCGCATTGAAGAGCTCTTCAGTATTATTCGAGGTAGGTGTGACCCATTCAGTGTTCCTTCACTCTTGGACTTAGGTTGAACAAATGGTAGATCTGTCTTTGTCTCCTGATGTGCCATGCTGTCTCCTATTGCCTTCCCACAGAGCATGGTACTGTTTCTAATCACTGCTTGGTTTGTAGATTTCCCAGAGTCGAAGCCTGCTGTGGAGGACCTCAAGTTCTGCCTGGAAAGGACTAATCAGAGGCAGCAGCTGCTCAGCTCCCTGAAAAGTGCTCTGGAAATGCGACTTCTGCATCCTGGTGGGTTTTACATCCCCGCATATGTCATAATACTGTAAGGAGCCTGGCCATGAGTGGGGATTTACTGGGAGCCATCATCTGATTTTGAGTTTGATGAGTGAGAGGCAGCCAGGCTGTGCACATCACGTGCTCCCTGTGTTTCAGTGTGCATGGGCAGCAGTAGCTGATTATATCCCAGCCCCTTAGTGCCTCATTTTTGCAGTATGGTGAGGAGCTGAGCTAGTTTAGCTTTGGTCCAGGTGGGTAAAGTCTTCTCTGCTGTGTGTGGTCTGAGCTCCTAACACACAATCTGGGCTTAGCTGGTTTGTAATAGTCTCTGAGCCTGTGTTCATGGTTGGAACTGGTGTCTCAGACATACAGATCTGATTTCTCCCTTTGGCTGGGGCAGTAGGGCAGCAAGCCCTTTGCCTCTGACTCCATGGATTGAATAGAGGGCTTGGAGCGTCCAAGCCATTAGTCTGTGCTCTGGCACTCTGACTCCCTGTGCCCCTCTTCTGTAGGAGTCAACACATCTGACATCATCACTCTCTATATCTCGGCCATCAAGGCCTTGCGGGAGCTTGACCCTTCCATGGTTATCCTGGAGGTTGCCTGTGAGCCCATCAGGAAGTATCTGAGGTAAGAGGCTTGCAGGGTAGTCTTACACATTCCCTTTCCCTCTCCTTCCCCTCACTCTGTTTCTCTTCCCTGTTGGCAGGACTCGGGAAGACACAGTGCGGCAGATTGTGGCTGGTCTCACAGGGGATGCTGAGGGCTCCGGCGATCTTGCAAACGAGCTCTCGAAAGCTGACCCGGTGACCCTGGAGAACGGCCAGGAGAGTGACGATGACATCTCAGAACCAGGGGACTGGGTTCCTGACCCGGTTGATGCAGATCCAGGTTAGATGCCAAGACCAGAAGTCCTGACAGCCTCTTGTTTTCCCTGGTGGGCTGTAGTCTTGAGCAGCTCATCTGCTAGTCCTCTAGAGCTGAGCTGGGCTGGGGCAGGTCTCTTAATCTTGCACTGTCGTCTGCTGGATTTCACTAGGAAAATCAAGTTCCAAGCGTCGGTCCTCGGACATCATCAGCCTGCTGGTGAGCATCTATGGCAGCAAGGACCTGTTTATCAACGAATACCGCACACTTCTGGCTGACCGGCTGCTACATCAGTTCAACTACAGTGCTGAGAGGTGAGGTCCAAGTGCCCAACCCCAGGGCTTTCCATGGTAAAATCACCTGATAAAGGTGTGCTTTAGACTCGGTCCTATGAATGGCTGTTTCTGGAGCCAGGAATGTCTTTGGCCATTTCCTTTGCAGCTTTGGGTTTGCATCTAGAATCTCATGCGCTCACCTCTTCTTGGCTGCTTCCTGCTCACTCCTGCCCTTGGCTTGCACATAGGAAATTGAAGGCACTGACACCCTCTTAGCTCCATCCCACGTGTTCTGGTGGCCCTCACAACCTGCACAGGCTGCTTAGGGTCAGCAGAAACTGTCAAAGTAAGAAAAAGGGATGAAGCGTCAGGAGACCTCAGTTTTAACCCAACTATGTCTCTTGATTCAACAGTTGCAGTGGTTTTCCTTTCTGTGAAATGCAGCTAGTGCGAGCCACGGCTGGGATAGGCAGTCTCAGGGAAGTGGCTCGCCAAATGCTGAGGTTGCACTGTGTTGTCGAGGGGGATAGCTAGGTGCCGTGCTCGTCCAAATGAAAGGGATGGTCTTCAGAAAGCTGCTGGCCTACAGAGGAAGTGACTGTTCCTCACTTAGATGCTAGGAGGCATCCTGTTCAGATAATGTGCCTTGCAAAGCTTCCTAGGAAGATTGCCCTTGTGCCAGGGACTACCGTTCTTGGCTGTGTTGCAAGGGGTGGAGGCCAAGTCAGGCTCATCTGTCTGAGGGACCTGTGTCTGATCTATTGTTTCTCATACCAGGGAAATCCGCAACGTGGAGCTGCTGAAGCTGCGGTTTGGTGAAGCTCAGATGCACTATTGTGAAGTCATGTTAAAAGTAACTTTTGTGGTTTTTTTTCTTTAAATTCAAGTCCTGAGTGTTTGAGCTCATTGGGGAAGGGCAGAGACTTGAGGAGTGACCCGAAAAGGGTCTTTTAGGAAAGTGGGGTTCCCAAAATCCCAGTGAGAAGGCTGATTTGTGACAGGCAGAAGTGCATTCAAGATCATGTCTGTTTTTTAAGTCCTGTGGGTCGGGTTATCAACTCTGGGAGATGGTTGCTCTGGTGCCGTTTTCTCTCCTGCCCTTCCTGCAGTACAGTATTCTGGCATTGAAGAGCTGGGCTTTTCCAGTTCCTCTAGGGTAGGGACTCAAGTTTAATTCACTTTGAGCACTGTGGGAAGAACACAGGTCTGGAAGGACTGCAGTGTAGGCTAGTGTTGAGTTGTAAGCCTGCCCTCAACTTCCCCACAAATGTTTCTGAGCGTGTAGCAGACTTTCTCATAGACACACATGATTGCGTTGTTTCCAATGTCACCGTCATCATTTGGAGATAACGCCAGTCACCTTATTTAAGCTCCTTCTTTACTAAGGGTTAGCACTGACTTGGAAGAGAAGGAGCTGCCTTAGCTTCCTCTGCATTTTCCAGGATATGGCTGACTCGCGACGCATTAATGCCAACATTCGTGATGAGGAAGAGAAGCTCCCAGAAGAGGAGAGGCCACCATTCAGCCTTGTTGCTGTTATCCTGTCAAGTGAGTTCTGGCCACCGCTGAAAGAGGAGAAGCTAGAGCTTCCAGAGCAGGTCAAGGAAGCCATGGAAGCCTATTCCAAGAAATATGAGAAATTAAAGGTGAGGCAACCTTAACCCTCCTTAAAAAAGCTGTGTGCTGTTCAGACTTTGTTACATAGCATGGGTTTTAACATCCCTTAAATTTTAGCTGCTAGGACACCCACGCTGTTATGGTGGAACCCCAAAGTCCTTCAGCTTTGAATTGTGGTTAGAAGCTGCACTAGCTTAGCTATTGCCAAAAGAAGGGTTTATCTCTTTATGGCGTGTCTGAGTCGTCACAGTGATTGCAGTTAGGGAAGAACGTTTTCTAAAATATGCCAGTGTTTGTTAGTTAAATGGATACTGAGGTGGAAGTTCTTAGGCACCTTAAGTCTGGCCTAAGCTTGTTGGCCTAAGTTCTATAGTAGTAAGTGACATCCTGTCCCTGTTGGGCCTCTCTTCAGTACGCTGGCACTTTCCTCCCCTGTTTGTCCTCTTGAAAAGAAGCTCTTTTAAGATGGTCTCATTTTAAGATTCACTGGTAGTCTGGAGTTTGGTGAATGTTGCTTCCTCTTCTGTCTGTGATGTCTCCTGGGTTGTTTCATTCATTTCTGGAGGGTCCCTGTGTTCTCCCAAAAGCTGGATTCTTTCACCTGGTGTGCAGTAAGCCAATCAACACATCGAGTCGAGGTATTTGTCTTTATTGCTATACTGCAGTATAGGGTGCCAAGTCTCCAAATACCTGCACGCCTTTAGAAAGAAGGTTTGAGGTTTTTACCCAATTTTGTTACAAGGAAACACATACAACAAAAATTGTGATAGGCTACACAAACTTAGATAATGAAAAGATCTTTTGAGCATGTCATGCTCTTGTCCAGTTCATTATACTAAGGTCTCGTATTTACATACTCATTATGCACAAGTGGGTGTTGATTTTAGTATTAAAATTAAGCAAGGTAAGGCAAGGACAGGGTCTTTACTTGATTCTCATCCAGCATTGGCTAATCTGCCATTATCTGTTCCTAATGAATAATATGTTCTCAATTACACATACTGCATATATTCTAACTCTACTTATCTTAAGTTTACATGATCACCTAGCAGCGTCTCCAAGGTGATGTATTTCTTCATATCAACTATTTCAAAATTTGTTAAGTATCGCCAACCTTGTGAGTTAATTATGAGAGTTACTATAACACCTGAACTCTGTGTTAAGACAGTTTAGGTGCAAGCATTTTTGGTCAGTCTGACTGTGGCTCAGACGAAGACTGAATCCATGCCTTTATAAACAGCATGGAAGGGTGGAAGAGAGGCATACAGAGAAAACGTAAGCAACTGTCGTGGTTTAACCCCAGCCAGCAACTAAGCACCACGCAGCTGCTCACTCACTTCCCACCCACCCAGTGGGATGGGGGAGAAAATCGGGAAAAGAAGTAAAACTTGTGGGTTGAGATAAGAACGGTTTAATAGAACAGAAAAAGGAGAAACTAATAATGATAATGATAATACTAATGAAATGACAACAGTAATAATAAAAGGATTGGAATATACAAGTGATGCACAATGCAATTGCTCACCAACCGATGTGCCCGTTAGTCCCCGAGCGGCGATCCCCGCCCAGTTCCTAAAACGTCATATGGTATGGAATACTCCGCTGGCCACTTTGGGTCAGCTCCCCTGACCGTGTTCCCTCCCAGCTTCTTGTGCCCCTGCAGCTTTCTTTCTGGCTGGGCATCAGAAGCCAAAAAGCCTTGACTTTAGACTAAACATTACTTAGCAACAACTGAAAACATCAGTGTGTTATCAACATTTTTCTCATACCAAGCTCAAAAATGTAGCACTATGCCAGCTACTAGGAAGACAATTAACTCTATCCCAGCTGAAACTAGGACAGCAACCGTGCAGTATTCTTCTGTTCTCCAGGCACTTGATCATGGCAATTAGTCAAATAGAGAAGGCTGAGGTTCATCTTACTCTGCACATAGAGAACGGATTGGAAGCAGGAGCATCTGTCTGGAAGTCAAGGAGAGATCTAGGTCACATCCAGAGCTGTGGTCTTGGCTTTCTCATCTTGCAGCTTCTTACCTGGTGTAGTGCAGAGCACACATCTGGAGCATGGATGATTCAGATCTATCTGTCATGCCAGTGTAGTGACTGTGTGCACATGCAGATGGTTCCTTGCAGCCAGCCTGAACGCAACTTGGTGTCTCATGTAGATGTTCCTCTTTGCCTGTCCACTTGTGTTCTGACTCCACTTCAGGCTTGGTTTTCTATATCCTTTCTTGAACTTGTTATTATACACCAGGTGACACATGCCATGAGGCTGGGAATCTCATAGCTCTAGGTCCTGTCTCTTCTCCTGCGGTAGCTACATACCAGATGTGGATGCCAGCTGATTTCTGCGCCTGCAAAAAATTAGGGGAGGATGCAGGAGGGGATGCAAGGAAGAAGCAGCGTCCTTGAGCATCCTCAGCCTTCAAAGCAAGCAGTGCTCTTTTCACATCAGTATCAGAAGAAATTGCTTCTCTTCTGAGGAAATCCTGCCCCAGATGAGTATTTTTTTTCTGGTAGCAGTTTGTCCTGAGTGGCCCAGCTGGTCTTCTTCAACCTGTGCTTACCCTACCAGAGAGCTGACTGAGTTTTTAGGCAGGAGAGGGGCATTGGTCTTGGGCAAGGGCTGAACAACAACTTGTGCCGAGGAGGATGTTTCCCCTGAGGGGGTAGGGGACGGTTGGGTGGTGGCAGTGCTGGGTAACTCATGAGGAGGGGAGCAGCTTTCATGTCTGGCAGAGGGGTATGGAGCACAGCTGGCCCTGGTGGTAGAGGGGCATTTGCAATAACGCAGCACTTAGTGGTTCCCATTAGAAGATCAGCTGTGACTGGCTGCTTCTCCCTTTTCCAGGCCATGAGGACCCTGAACTGGAAGTACCACCTGGGCCTGGTGAGCTTGGATGTGGAGCTGGCAGATCGCACCCTCTCCCTATCCGTCTCTCCTGTGCATGCTGCCATCATCCTGCACTTCCAGACCAAGGGTGAGTGCTGTGGCAGAGACTCAGCATTACCACCCATGTCTGTGTGCTTCCTGTAGGTGGGTGGGAAGGCTGTGTTACTCGGGTGGCTGAAGCCTCTGAGAGCTCTGGCAGCAGGACCAAGACCTGGTTTGTGGGCTTGGATCTACCACAGGGCTTAGCCAGGTCTCCAGCTCTCCTAGGAGACAGCACCCAGCAGGGCCACAGCTCAGCACTTGGTCTGCTTTCAGGCAGTCACTGCACACAGCTGCTTGCTCCTGGCAGTGGCTCCCCAGCCTTCCCCATCTTCTTATTAAGTCCTGGCATGCTGGGATGTGGGCAGGTATCCTGTTCACTTCTCTGATATCCGTGGTCTCTGCAGGTACGTGGACACTGACAGAGCTAAGTGAAGTGCTCAAGGTGCCGGTGACATCGCTGAAGCGTAAGATGACACTGTGGCTGCAGCAGGGTGTCCTGCGTGAAGAGCCCCAAGGCACCTTCACTGTGATTGAGGAGGAGCAGAAGGACCAGGTGGAGAAGGTCGTTCTGATAGACAGTGATGAGGAGGGGGACTCTGCCATGGCGTCACAGGCTGACCAGAAAGAGGAAGAGCTGCAGGTACCCATCCGTGTGTCTTGGCTGCTTGTGAAGCCAGCAGGATGATGTAAACATGCCATGTTGTTGGTTTTGGGGAATCTGATTAAGACGATGGATTCAATTTGCATTTTGGATTTGCATTTTCCACTGCAAGCAGCTAAGTTCAGCATGAGGGTTTTTTGAAATGGGTATCTCTTGATTCACTGGTGCAGTTGCTGGATTGCAGCCTTCCCTCCAGAAAAGTGCCCGGCTGCTGAGCCAGGCCACCATTTGGACATCTCTAAATCTGTTTTTTCAGTTTAAAAAAAGAAAAAGTCTGAGACATTATTTCATGTTTGAAAATAGTCGTAACTTATTTGGATTCACCCAAGCAGTGCTTTTTGGCACTCTAGACTGCCAAAAAGTCTTACCCAGCACTTTACAGCTGAACCTTTGCCTTCCCTCTGTTGTGGTTCCTGGACACTTCCAGTGCTTTTCCTACCCATGTGTCATATTGTGTGTGTGTTGTGCCACCGTGCAACACGGAGGTGTCATACTGGTGTTTATCCACTGAGGGTCATGCACGTACTGCATGTCAAATCCTGCTTTATGGCTGTGTTTCCCAACACCTGGTGCTGTTCTTGGGTATTTCCTGTTTAAAGACCACATGCTCATGGCTAAGAGCAGAACTTACTGCCAGCCATAGCCTTGCTCTGCTTTTGGGATACAGGATGCTAAAGCACCCTTTTTCTTCATGGTATAGATGTCAGTATGGTTTACTGTTGTTTGCGTGTCCCCCTCTGCAGCTGTTCTGGACATACATCCAGGCTATGCTGACCAACCTGGAGAGCCTGTCCTTGGAGAGGATTCACAGCATGCTGAAGATGTTTGTGATGACAGGCCCAGTGGTTACAGAAATCGATATACAAGAGCTGCAGGGTTTCCTCCAGAAAAAGGTCCGGGACCAGCAACTCATTTACTCTGGAGGTGTCTATCGGCTGCCCAAGAACTGCAACTAGTCTGCAAGTGTCCCTGCTTTTCCCTCTGTGTCACTTCTCCGTGCCTGTGCTCAGCTCCTGAGTGCCAGCTGCCCCGCTCTGCATCCTCCTGGGTAGTTCTCTGCTCTGGGGGTTTGCTGTGCCCTCTTCCCCAAAAGGGTGTCCTTTTCCACATGGAGACAGCTCAACAGCAGCCTGGGCCATGCACCCCACAACTGCTGGGTTTGGGCCTGCTCCCCACATTGCTTTTCCTCCCATGTGTGACTGCCTGGGCCCACTTCACTGTTTAATAAAAAGCAGCAGTCTCCTATTTCAGATGGTACCAACTCCTTTGTTTCCTCTCAGCAGAGTACTCTTGGCATCAGCCTTCCCATGCTGAAAGGGCAGGCAGGAAACTCCCCAGTCTGCCAGGCACCATCTCCCTTTCATTGGGTCTCCATCTGTAGCCCTTGGAGGTTTTGGGAGGGGGACTGTTGGCTCCAGTTGCTGTCTGGGTCTCTTTGTGTGACTAAAGCAGTGTCTTGCAGCTAGCTGTGATGAGCAAGACGCTACACAAAAGCAAGTGTTCACACTGTCTCCTTTGGCTTATGTGGGAGGAAGACTCCAGGGTCTGCTTATCCTTGTTTGGGACTTTTAAATTTTGTGGAATAATTTTATTGTGGGATGAAGAATGCTTTAGATGGATGAGATGTAGCAGTTCTTCAGGGCAAGTTATTTAGTCCTGCAGGATAAGTAGGTGGATTAACCGTGCACTGGTAGGATTGCTTTACTGTGGCACAAATATACGTCTCCCAGCACCACAGTGAATGTCTTCGAGGGTTCATCTTTGGAGTTACTGGCACCACTGAGATCAACGAGGCAGTTGGATGGGATAATCCCTGAGCTCCGTTGGTTAAACATCATGCCCCCCAACCTGGGTATCAAGCAGTGGGTTTCAGGATTGTATTCTGCATTCAGGGTTCCTTAGTCCAGCTTTCTGGGTGGGTTTTGCTCATCAGGAGGAATATGCTGGGGAAATCTGGCTTTTACTGAAAATTTGCTTTCTGTGAAGCAAGGAATGAGTTTCCGCAGCCCAGGGAGTCTTTCCCCTCCTCTGCTGAATCTTCTGTTGCAGCCTGTGGGCCCTGCAGCAGTTGGAACTAAGATACCAAAGGGCCACACTTAAAACACTGGAGCAGCCTGTAACCCTGGCTGCGCTGCTGTGCATCCAGGTGCATGAGGCTTGTGGAACATAGAAAACAACCTGTATTTAACATTTAACCTTGTTTTTCAGTGCCTAAAGGCCCACAGGTCCCACACTGTGCATCCTCTGTGCAGCCCCAGGCAGTGGGGTATGGCACTTACCTCCCCCTTGGGCATGTTTACATTTTTTCCTCTGTGGGTGAGAGCATGTGTTCTTGTTTCTCTGCAGCGCTTCACTCCAAGCTGGTGGTGGTGTGGCAGTAGAACTGGTTGGCGTGTTCTATTGTGAAGCTTGAAATGTTCCTTGTGCTGTAGGGGCTCTGGTAATAACTAAATAAACCCCAGTCTGTGAACATGCAGGATATTACTCCAGGTAAAGCCAAGAAAGATGAACAGCGGCTAATCGCAAAACACAGCAGGCAGGGGAGGGAAATCCATGACTGAACATGTGAGGAGCCCCACCAGACCCTGTAGGATAGCCAGCTGGATCGGTTGTTGTTTGATGTTGGACAGGGCAGCCAGGACAGGGCACTGGCCTTGTCATTGCTGTGCCCAGCATGGGATGTGACTGGGACCCACACCTGGGACCCACGTGTTGAGGACATGAGACACAAAATCTTATTGAACCGCAGCTCGTTTAACCTCAGACAGAGGTCTCTGCTGCCTGCTTGGTGCTCCTGCAGTAGGTCCTCGTGGGTTTTTGCCTTGCAGAAAACACCTCCTGGGGACTTCTCCACATTCTCTCAAAGGCTGCTCAGCTCCTCATGCCCTTGCTCAGCTCATGCTTAGATGCTTGCCCGCCACTGAATAAACCGAAGCAGCCCACAGGTGCCTGGGCTCCATCCAAAACCCACATGCCCCGAGAGGGTGAGAGGGAGCAACACGTGGGCAAGTTGTGCAGACATCCCTAGAGGATACCTCTTTCCTGCTGTGTTTCACAGCTTCTCTTATTTTATTTTGTTTTGTTTTCTCAGAAAGGAAAACTGTTTGAGCACATGGAAGCATCTGGAAAGGTAGGCAGCTGCGGTGCAGCAGGCTTGGTGTTTGCTGGCCACGGGAACCGGAGCTGCCGTGTCCTGCTCCACACTTCGTGGCTGACTGGTGAACGTCTGGGCATGCTGCGGCTGCAGCTGCGACGGGGTGGGGAAACATCTCTTTTTGATCTTTTGAGATCAAAGAAACCATCAGCTTTGCAGTGGGGCTGCTGATAGCCAGGGCTGTTCGTGGCCACTGATGGAGCCAGGGCCGGCTGCTGGAGCAAATAGCGTGGCTGTGAGTGACTGCAGGGCCCTGGCAGGTTCTGCTTTGCTTATAGGTGCAAAAATAGGACAATGGGTAATGGCTTTAAACTGAAAGAGGGTAGCTTTAGATTAGATGTAAGGAAGTTCTTCACTGTGAGGGTGGTGAGGCACTGGAACAGGTTGCCCAGAGAAGTGGCTGCCCCATCCCTGGAAGTGTTCAAGGCCAGGTTGGATGGGGCTTTGAGCAACCTGGTCTAGTGGAAGGTGTCCCTGCACAGGGCTGGGGGGGTTGGAACTAGGTGATCTTTAAGGTCCTTTCCAACCCAACACCATTCTATGATTTATGTATGGGTGCAAGTGGATCTATTCCTTGGTGCTTCCTCACCACCAAGACAGGGTGCTGTGGGGCAGTGAGCATGCCCTAGCTGTACCCCATTCCCAGCAGCACTCCCAGCCTCCCTGTGATGAGATGAGGGGCACATCCAGCCCTCCCTGCCATGCCCAAAGCCATGGCAGTGCCTTGGAGGTCGGGTTGGGGAAGGGCATGAGATGAGCATCTTTCCCACCCTGACTTTTCCCAGCTGCCCTGATGCTGCCCCATGGGATGGACCCATGGGGTGTGATGAGTTTGCCTGTCCTGAGCCGGAGGGTGGGTGTTGCTGCCACTGAGGGAGCCGCTTCTCTCCCCATGGGAGGTCCCAGTGCGGCTGAGCCAGAGCCACCATCTGAGTTGTAGTGTGGCCGTTTCAAAGTGTTACAATAGGAAAAACTCTGGTTTAATGAGCATTTCAGCTTTTATGGAATGTAAAAGTCTTAAAATTAATTGAAACAAGCTGGAAATGCAGTTTTTCAGCCTGAATGGAGGAAGCTGGAAAAAAAAAAAAAAAGAGCTTTGGGCTCTTCCCTGTGCTGTTCGCCATGCAGCCATGTTGCTTCAGGACGGAGCTGCATCTGCTGGCCGAGGCGAAGCCCTGTCTCAGGTCCCGTGCTTTTGCAAATCACTTCCACTTTTAGAGGAAAGAAAGAAAAAAATATTTATCGCTCAAAAATACACGTAAAATACCGTTTCTTCACTCCTTAGATTCTTGGAAATGGGTTCAGTTCCTCCAGAGTGTTTTACAGATGCCCTTGTTGCACAATATAACCCCTTTCTGTGAACGGACATTTACACAGGAAAGCATTACGCTTATTTTCTCTGATCACTGCTTGTGAAATGAGTTGATATTTTTGGCATCGGGGGATGCTGACAGCAGGATGCTGTGTAGGTGACTGTCCCATTCGCTTCAGGAGGAGCAGCTGTGGGCACTTGCTACTCTCCATCTTCTCCAAATTATTTCCCAAATTTTCCATTTTTCCCCCCAAATTTCTGCTTTTTTTCCAAAGTAAAAAGCAGTATGACCCCGAAGCCTCCCAGGCGCAGCAGTGCATGCTGCTGGTCCCTACCCTCTTCCGGCCCTGGCACCCACCCTGTTTCTGTCCCAGTGCTGAGCCCAGCCGGTGCCTCAAGGCACAACCACGACCTTCCCAGCAGCCCTGTGACACCGCTGAGGCCGGCACATGAGGGGTTGAAGCTGCCAAACCCATTTTTCTTTGTTTTTTTTCCTTTTTTTTATTGTTTTAGTGAGGCAGGGATGGAGCTCAGATGGAGGAGAAAGAAGCAGCGGATTTAAACTGGGTTTTATGAGCAGTCATCTGGACCAGCCGTCCTTGAATGGCTTAAAAAAAGAAATTAGATAAAAATCCTTGCTTTCCTTCAAAAAGAGTGATCATCCTCATTTACCTTGGTCTATTTATAAACTGTTTAGAACGGCCATGATAATCCAGGCAGGATGTGGTGTCCTTACAGGGGATGTTCCCTGGCCCACGGATAAACTGTTTGGGTTATTTAGGGCGTGTTAAAGCAGGGCTGCTTACAAAGGTTGGAAATTTTTGTAAAGGGTGAGATTGGGAAGAGTGCAGGGTCTGGCTCAGTGGCCCCAGGACTGCATCCTGCCTGGGGAGTCGCTGATCTGCTGCTGGTTTTACATCGAGCTTGCTGCTGTTTGTACTTCTTGCTGATACACCAGGTTTAGGATGCAGGAGGGCTGATGGTGTGTAGGGACCCTGTGGAAGTGAGGGGCAGGAGCAGCAGCAGAAATTCAGGGCAGATCAATGCAAGGTGGGTGATATAAAAGGAAAAAAAAACCCACTCAACAGCCCAAGCCATTGCTACTGTGGCCGTGGAGCTGGAGAGTGGGTGGTCACACTGCAAAAAGGGCAGCTCAATGCTTGGAAAAAGGTCCTCTGGGTCTGGAAATGACCCCATAGGGCCAGATCCTGCATATGATGCCTGTCAGGAGCTGCTGCCCCCTGTCTGCTTGGGCAGTTCCATGCCAAGGAAGCTGCTGCCTACCATGGATTGGATTATTTTATTATATACTTTTATTCGTCCCTTTTTGGGGCAGCAGGAGGGGCTAGCTCTGAGGTCGGGGACCGCAGGGCTGCTGGAGGGTTTCTGTATCCCCACGCAGGCACCGTTTCCCCTTCTCCACTTGCAGGCTCTCACTTTTAGTTTCGGGGCTGCCTGCCTGCTCCAGGCTTTGCATCTGAGGGGCATATTTCTGATCTCTACATCCATTTTCCTGGTGGCTCCAAGCCCATGACCTTTTCAGCTGCCTTCAGCTTCTTTTTTTGACAGATTTGCTTCTTTTTTGCAGAGTTTCTCTGGATAAGGCCAGTGCTGTGGGTATGGGACTTTCCACCCTGGAGCTGCTGGGGCTCACCCCAGACTTGTTCTGGGCTCTGGGCACCCACAGCTCTCCCAATGGGATGCACCGGCCCTGGGGAAGTTCATTCACCTTATTCTGGCTTTCTGGGGGAGCAGAGGGGCCAGGGCATTTGCACATGTCTGAGATGCAGCTGCTGCTAATCAGCCCTGGAGGTATTTTGGCTAAACAGGTGACGTGCCAAAAAATGGAGGAAAAACCTAAAATTGTCATATAAATTGGTGCCCAGCAGCAAGGTGCCATGTGGTTGCCCTGACCTCCAATGATGGTTTCTGGTGGGTACCAAAATCAGGGAGTGCCCATTGCTCATGGGTACCCAAACCAGTGGGTACTGGTCAGTGACTGGTACCAAAATCTTGGTTCGTAGGTCTCTGTCTCCCTGTCCCCAGGGCTTTCTTTTCCACTGGAGTGCCCTGTGGTGGGGCAGAGCTGCGGGAGAGGCCGTGTTTGTGCAGGATTTGCATTTGTGGCTCTGCAGGAAGGGCCGTGGCACCCATGGCTGCTTGTCCCCAGTCCCTGCCCAGCTGCCGTTTCCTCCCCACGTGGGGCCCAGCTGGGGGGGACCCCGGCCTCAGCACCGGCAGGGACACAGGGGACAGGGCTCGTGGGCCCAAGGTGAGTGGGGAACTGGGGTTTGGGGGGAGAGAGGGCTGGCCCCAATGCACACCCCTCCTGCCCCTGCACTAGACCCCCCC